>JAXGGA010002805.1:0-114265 GCA_038373865.1 Uloborus plumipes | reverse complement strand
ACATTAAAATTTTTGACAAAGGACCTGCATTCCTCCCTCCACTCACCCCAAACGTGTGGAAATTCTACTAAGATGAAATAAATGAAAATAACTCTGTAAATGATCTTCTGGCTATGCTTTTCGTGTTGATTTCGGAAAACTTCATGTTAAAAGAGTAAGTGTAAGTGTCAAGCAAAATGAGGGATGGGCGGGAGCCCACCCACACTCCCTCTCGATTCAACGCTTTTGCTTCTGGGTTTCCATCTATTCAACCTCACAATTTCAGCCATTGGCTAAATTAATTTTAACCATTTGGGGCCCTAAAAAGCAGGGCGCCTGGTCAGTAATCAGGCTTTGTAGACCACACCTCTCGGGCCTTTTTTAAAATCAGGCCCTGAGTGTAAAAAATGCTTTTGTTAAGCTACAGTTGGTAATTTCTAAAACCAATGTATCCGTGTTTTCGATTTTAGACTGTTTTGGGGGTCCTATGCATCTATGGCATCGCCTTCAAAAATAAATAAATAAATAAATAAATAAAAAATTAGTGAAACATTGTTCCCCTGGCCAGGTTGGGGGGCTCCAGATGTTCTTTCATTGAGTGCAAATAAAGATGCAGACAAAACTGACAGTGAACAAGAGAGCGCGCCGAACGTTCGGAAAAACTTGGATCGGACAGAAGTTCAAATCGAGACCTCTTCGTTTGTTGACGAGAAAAAATAGTGTTTTCAACTGTATGATTCGGGAATACTTTGTAAAATTTAGTCTCGGAACAAAGCTCGAAGGGAGAAAAATTTGGGGCGAAGTGGAAATGCGAGGCCCGGGGAAGCGCGAGGCCCCTGGGCGGTCGCCCGATTCGCCCACCCCTTGCTACGCCTCTGAATTTCTCTAAAGGCCCGGTTTCCTAGAATCGTCGCTGACGCCGGGCGCGACGCACGCTGGAATCAGAACCAGTTTGATTGGAGCGTGGCATGAAGCGACGTCACTCTGCGGCTCAGGCGCATGCGCAGAAGGCGGTGGCGTCTGTCGCCTCGCCAGAGATCGACGATTTCACTCCTAGCAAACCAGGGCTTAAGGGGGTGGAAGTAATCGGATGTTTTCTTAGTTATGCGCAACTGCAAAATCTCAGGAAGCAATGGGAAGAATTAAACAAAAACTGGTCCAATGATAAGACCTTAGAAATTACAAGTGCTGATTAAATTTTGTGGTAATATCTCGAAGGGAAATTGAGCAATTGAACGGATTTCCTTTTTTTATATATATATAATTGCGACCGCTGTATCTCAAAGAGTAATGAACAGAATCAAACAGAAATTGATCCACAGGTAGATTTTAGAGAGTAAAGAAGCTGTTTCAATTTTGGTGCCAATATTTCAAAAAGAGTGGTGCAATTAAAAGTTACTTTCTTGTGACTGCTATATCTCAAGAAGTAGAGCTAAGATTTCGATGAAATTATTAATAAAAATGAACTTATACAGAGACTGATTCAGTTTTAAAGCCAATCGCTTCAAGAGGTGGGAGGAAGTGGGGTGTAATTTTGGTTACTGCTTGTTCGAGTTGTAATATCAGCAATGTGATAGATCAGTTGAATTTAAACGTTTTCACAAACCACTGCATCAAGAAAGCTTTACACGTCATTTAATTGTTGACAAACGGTCGGGTAAATTGCAATGAGTTTAAATTGTTATCAATTGTCATCTTCAATTTGCCAATTTGTTAATAAATAAAATGTTTGTAGTTAATTTAAGTAAGGCTTAAACAATTTTCAATTTTTGCTTTTGATTCTGATTTTGCGAATAGTAAAACTTCGAAGTTAACGATTTTACGGAAGAGCTAAGAATTCATGAGAAACATGTAGAAAAAGTTTTGTGATGGCCACAACATACTAACTGTTGATATATTAGATAAAAGAAACTTGTCCTCGTTAAAAAAAAAGTATGAATACTTTTCTATTCAGGGTTCAGGAATATAACGGTGCACTTAGTAGGCAACTTCAAACGATTCCTAAAACATTCCTAAATTTCTTAATTGAAGGACGAAATTATTTTTGCACCTACATTTAATGCCATGCTTTCATGTTGTCTAACGTATAACTTAAAAAATTCTTGAATTCAACCTCAATTGATTTTCCTCTCCATATACGTCCCATTGTTTGTTACTAGCACCATAAAAAGTATACTTCATGAAATTTGAAAACTCTTTCAAAAGACAGAAGGAAAAAATTTAGAAAACATAAATTCTAAAGCAGAGAAACGGTGCAGTTAAATTATGTTTTACAGGTTAATTAACGTTAATATGTAAGGATTTGATGATTATAAAGTTATTAAAAATTCACCACGAGCGAAAGTTAATGAATGGAATCAATAATTATGTTTAACTGAGATGCAAGAAAATCTAGATTTAATCATTTTCATAATTAAAGATGATGCATTTATGGAAGCGTGATTTTCAATTTTATAAACGCGATATAAAGTTATTATATTTAATGAGATCTAAACTTTTTTCAATTTATACTTTTATACAACCATTAAACTTGATCTGCATTTATAATTAAATATTACGAAGCAATCCTCATCTCATAGAACTAGTCTTAAAATAACACGAACGAGACATAACACGAGAAAAAAAATTGAAACGTTTGTAATGTAACAAATTACAGTAAACATCGACACAATAACAATTAGAGTGCATTATAAGTTGGTGAAGACAGTAAAATCATAAAAGTATAATTCAAGCAAGGAGGACAACATTATAGTGAGAAGATTAAACAAGAGCTGCACAGATAATACATGATGACGTTGTGATTTTTGTCAAAAAGAAAAAGTTTAACTAGTAAATGAGCACATAGAAAAAAAAAATAAATGAAAAAGCTGCAGCTTCTTCATCCCTGATATAATGTGTGCTGTTAAATGAGGAAGCTAATGTAAAACCCCAAACATAATTTAAAACAAAGGGACAAAACCTTATTATGCATGAAATTAGCGGGAAATTAATTGCAGTTCTTGAAAATAAAATTTTGTAGATTAAAGGCATTTTTTCTTTCCAAAAACAAAATCAACATTTAAATGGGAGAAAAAAAAATCTTTTATGGGCCTCAAACTACTTCCTTTTACGTGTAAGTTTCTTAATATATGCCATAAGTTAAAATAGTGCTTAGAGTGAGCAAGATAACAATTCAAACTTACACCCCTAGTTTGCCACGAAACAATGCAAGAAATAGTTTAACAAAGATAATTTTGTAAATGTCGCCGAATTTAGCATCATTCAGTGGGTTTTTCGCCAAATTTGTCACCAATTAGGCGATTTATCGCCCATTTGGCGACCAAAAGCTTGGCGATCGCCAAGTGATCGCGCCAATTCATATCATTTAAGTCTGCATTGAAATTAAAACTCATTTACCCCAAATAAGGGGTAAAAGACCCCATTGGGAACATTCGAATGCAACTACAAGGGGAGGTGCACAACTAGACTAGACATCCCTCAGAGCCTACATACCAAACTGGAAGCTTGTACGGTATACAATTTTTCAGTTATGCGACATACATACGCATATACATACAGACGTACGTACAGACGTCAGGAGAAAACTCGTTTCAATTTACAAGGCGGTGGTCGAAAAGGAGTTTTTGGCTGGGTATATGTTGGTAGGTGCATACGTTTGTGCTGACAGGTCGAAAAAACTACTCAACATTCATTCGGGGGTGAGCAAACTCAAAATATAAATCGAAATTTGAGTGAATTTTTTTTCGCGATTACAATACTTCATTTACTATGTAAAAGGAAGTAAAAAGGGTGGGGAATGTAGATAAGTTTTCATTCTATTTCGAAAGAATTTTTTTAATGATAATTGCTACAAATTACATAGTAAGACGATAAGCGTGATGTTCGACAATCCTAATGGGGTACTAGCTACACCAGGTATTTGCGTATCACATCCCCAGAATTAACAACAAAGGGGTAGCTGATTCTTTAATAGCCAACAATCAACATAGGTATTAACTAGGGATGCACCGATAAGCAAATTGGCCGATTACCGATTACCGATTAATCGGCAGTTGATAATCGGCCGATTAATCGGCTGAGCCGATTAATGATGAGGATGATTGTTCTCAATTTTACCATCACTATTTTTTCTCTCTTATACAATTCGAAATTAGAAATAATTAGTAATTTATTTCCGAGAGAAGATTTTTTCCCATTTTCCTAATTTTCACAAAAAAATTTCAATATTTTATCAAATATCTTAGAACCAATTTTCATATTATTGTCAATAATAGTATTGACACATTGTTAGAGTTATTTTAATTGGACATAAAAATTCAACAAAAAGGGAGAGGGGAGTCTGTGGTGAGCACTCCAATTTAGGAGTACTTTTAATTCATACTTTTTAATAATTAGTAGCCTTTAATTTAATACTTTTATTCTTTGAAAATTAGAGGTTAACTAAAAGCACTGTGCTAAGAGAAAACTATCGCCACATGAAAAATATTGCAACCTTGTCTATGTATATTTATTCAAAGTAGGATAATTAATTTTAAAAAAAAACTTTATATCTACTGTTAGGATTATTATTACTATTAATAAAATTATTCATCATAGTTTCTTAGTAAAGGAACAATTTAAAGAATAATATTTGAAAAATATTTTTCCCACCGATTAATCGGCCCGATTGTGCCGATTATTAATAATCGGCAAAATGGCCGATTAATCGGTACTGCCGATTAATCGGTGCATCCCTAGTATTAACTCTTTTTGAGAATTTCAAAACAACTTCTGAAAAATGTTACCTAAGTGATTGCAGAATAATTCAAAAAATTTGAAATGAAAGACTACCCTTGCTGTCCATCCTTGTTGCTAACAGACCAAATTTTACTGTTCCTATCGATTTCAATTTGGGATTAAGTTACATTCGATGGTATTGTTCATTAGCGTCATTTACTATAGAAAAAAGTGCATGTCTTATAACTGAACATATCGGAAACTAAATGAATGCTAGATGATTTAATAATAGAAAGAAATATATACTACAGTTTGTAAGAAATGTAACTCCATGAAGGAATCATCTGAATGAAATGAAGTTTGTAGCAAATTTTTATCATAAAATGTTATGCAAAGTGTAAAGTGTTAGAGTCACCGCGCATGAGTGGTGCGAGCAGCGCCCTCGGAAATCATGCCAAAAGCGTATAAATAGAGGGCTGTAGCTGGACCTTGAAATTAGAAAGTTGATATTTGTTACTATCGAACGTTTAGTGAGACCAAAGTATGCCTCCACGCCTCGGTTGGAATTCCAGCAATTTACTTGCGTTTGAACTTGGGAGCACCATTTTGGATTTAAAGAAAGAGGTTTTTCCTATCCCTCAACAGCAGTTCGTGTGAAACGGAACAGTTCCACAATGATGCAAGTTTGGGCCCGTGGTGGCCCGATCGGTAAGGCATCGGACTCGTGTCCGGAGGGACCCGGGTTTGATCCCAGCCGATCAAAGATCCACCGTCTTGATTAATGGTGGCTGGGAGCATTAAAATGTCATGGTCACAAAGTCCACCAGTGAAACGAACCTCTGGGGGTGCTGGGCTAGGGTTTGCTCGACCCTAGGTTCTGGTTCAAATTAAGAACAGAGCGCTCTTCAGGGCCCTATCCCGGTTAAACCACGAAGCTGTGGGAGGTACGGGGGACCCTGGAGTGTAAAATGAATGATGCGAGTTTAGAAGCAGTGGACCGACGAGCACCGGAGAACTCGAAAAACTGGCAGTGGACGACGAAAGTTGACGCTAAAGCATGATGATAGACACCTTTTCAGCATGGCGGTGAATGACCAACCAGTTTCCTTTAGGTAATGGCAGACCTTTAATATTTTGCTATAGTTATACTAATATTGACTTCGTCAATTCGTCGGCATCTGCTACATCGTGGTCCACGCGCAATGATTCATTCACACGGGATCCCCTTACGACAACTTATCGACGACTGTGTCTGCATTGAGCTCATGAGGGCAAGGCTTGGCGTACTGATGGAAAAAGTTGTCTTAAATAAGTCGTTGTGTTGTTAGAATGTTATTTTTGTTTTGTGACAGCTATACTACACAGCAAGGTTTCTTAACACTGACGTCACGACGTGCGGAAAAAAGCCTAGGAAAAACGAATTAACAGATAAAACGTCACAGCCTACTTGGTAAATTAGAGGAGATCGCTAACTGTTTGTGAGCTCTTATTAGCTGGCTCTTTCAATTCGAATGGATGTAAGCTTCCGCGCTACTCCACTCGTAAACTTGCAAATAATCGACAATTTACGAAATTTGTTATTACGAAATTAAGGTTAAATATGAGTGGTTTTGTCAAATTAATCCCATTTCTGAAACAACAGGTCTTATTCCACTCAAAATTGGGACACCGCTCAAGGAACAACTTCCATCGCTTGGTCTCAGCTTATTTCTCCATAGTCAAGTTGCTGACGAGTATAGGCTGGAAATTTAAGGTGCGCTGCTTCACTTTGTTAACACTATACTTTGTTCACGTTGTACACACATGCCATGAAAACCCGTATATGGGGTAGGTAACCATTCACAGCACAACAACACATTCACACAAAGAAAGGACAAGGACAGAAGAGAAAGTACATCTATTCCCAAGCCGGGATTCAAACCCGGAACCTCTCCATCCCGTCACCCTTCTCTAACCACTAGACAAAGTGGCCGGCATTGTGTAGGGAAAAAAATTAATTTGAGGATATGGTTAATGTACCACTGTCCATTTTGACAGATGACTTGGAAAAAGAAAAGCGGCCCATTTCCATTGCATACCTTGCTGGCCTGGAGTCCGGATAGGCTTTGGCTCCTCTGGTGTGCGACGAGGGATGACTTGAGGGTGTTGGCGATCTCGTTGACGTTGGAAGGGAGGCTGCTGACCACGTGGTCGAGCTGGGGGGCGTCCTCGGGGGCGGCGCCCTCCGAGGGGGGCGTCTGGGACGGCGGGACGGGGGGCGTGGGGGCGCTCCGGCTGCTGCAGGGGGAGGCGCTGGCCGAGGTGACCGGGGTCGAGGCGCTGCCGTTCGTCTGCTGCTGAGCCTTCTGCTGCGCCGCCTGGCGGGTCGCCTCCTTCACCTCCTGGAACTTCTCGATGAACTGAAATTCAAATGGAACACAGTTAGCTAACAGTATTTTGGAGAAACAAAAAACATTTTTCAGTATCAGACACGTTGAAACACATTTTTCTAACTTAAATATTAACCGTTGGCTTAGAGATAGAAGTTTCTCCTCGAAAGCAAGAGGTCGCGGGTTCGATTCCAGCCGGTGCCCTGGGTGTTATTCCCTCTCTTTGTGTTGTGAATCTTTCTTGTGCTGTCTTATACGTTAATAAAGAAGTCCAACCTCTCTCGAGGCAATGGTACCCAATATTTGCGTAGTGTTTGTTAACCAATGCACACGACAACAAACAAATATTAACCGATGTTCCAAAAATAACTATCTATTTTCATGAAAAGACTGATGCAGGGACGGATACAAGGGAGGCGCGATTCACCCAATGATAGACACACCACTAGTAAATTTTCAATACTGAAGTTCAAAAAAGGCATTTTTAGACTATCTTTGATGCAAGCGTGGAAGGAGGTTTAAGGCTCTACTCAGAATACGTTTCGTAATTGTCCAAAACATATGGGGTCAACATTGGTAAACCAAGGTGCGTAGTAAAGGATAGGCAATCTCCTTTGAATTATTTCTAGATCAGCACTTGGACAGATGCATCGATTTTTTTCACTGGTGTTTGAAGAAATGCTCTTTCAAGAAGAGAGATTAGCCATCGTTTCTTGGAAACTGAGTGGTAAAACACATGAAGAGGTGTGTCAGCTGTGTCGGCAAAAATATAGAAAACAGTTACTAACAAGGTTACTTGTGAAATAACTCAAACGTTAGATGCCGTTAATGCGTTAATCGCCTAGACTCTAGGGCGTTTTTCATCCACCACGTTACCGGTTCGCTGAATTTGTGCACAAGTAGCCCGATATTGGCCCTTGTTGATGGCTGTTTCCCTTGTTTTCGCAGGTACAGCTGATGCACCATTTATGTTTTACCACCCATTTTCCAAAAAACGATGGTTATTCTTTCTTATTAAGGGGAGCTTATTCAAACAAATGTGAAATAAATCAATACGTTATTGTTTTCATAGAAATGGATCGTTACTTTTAAAACACCCTTTTTTATAGCGTAGCAAAAGGTTTCAACGCTGCGTTACTACGGAAAGAAAATTCATTGATCTGAAAAAGACTAAAATTTATGAAAACAAAAGATTATTTTAATAATTGATAAATAATATGAATGTGGAACAAAATACACATGCAGTGCTGGTATATCTATCAGGAATAAATAACCTAACTCGCTCGCCAATGATAAAACTCTTCAAGCAGACTGGAATAGCATTCCTGATACATTCGCAAGTTTTGAAAACACACAGAGAAGAACTTTGCTTCATAAGTGTTAGGGGGACATGCTAGGGGAAAAAAAAAAAACAGAAAGCAATGAAGCAATAACCGAGTTCAGGCTCGAAAGTGGTCCAGGGTATTTGGCGAATCACTTCTGGCGTCAGAAGTATCTGCAGCCCAAATTGTAAGCTTTGCAGGCTGAATGCAGAAATGAGCAGGGCCCACATTGGATGGTGTACGGAGCTTCTGAGACACAAAGACGGTGGTAACAAAATGGTAGATGTCAAATGATGAGATACTGACTTCTTACGTTACACTTCTACACTGATCTGCTTCTCCTACCACACCTAACATTTTAGCTATAGACTCGGTTAGAGCTGTGTCGTGTTTGTTATATGTTTCTATTATTTCCTACCAATGGAAATAATCATTCTTTTCCTTAAAAAGACCCATATGCAAAAAAAATTTCCGTA
Source organism: Uloborus plumipes (assembly GCA_038373865.1). Classification (NCBI taxonomy): domain Eukaryota; kingdom Metazoa; phylum Arthropoda; class Arachnida; order Araneae; family Uloboridae; genus Uloborus; species Uloborus plumipes. Next base: position 105,403 of record JAXGGA010002805.1, on the reverse strand, counting down.
AAACCAAATTTTCTAACCAGTTTCGTATTTGGTAGTGTAGTTGACCATTCTGTATTATATCCCTAACTAGTCGTCACGATATTTGACATTTGACCAACGTATGGCAGAGACGTAAAATAATTTACATGTTCGGGCAAACGAAGCTCTTAAAGAAAAACTCTCAAAAACGCATATTAAGTTTCATTTCAAAGAAAAGAATAACCTGTTCAGTTGATAACTAAAATTATTAGAAATGCTTTGTGCTAAAATATAAGACAAATGGTATATACGAAGCAAAAGTTTTCAAGAAAACACTGAAAATAGCTACATTATGAAATGGTCATTTGCAGAATTTCCTTGACAATTCCAGCTTTATTTACGTTGTTTTTCAATTTTACTAAAGATATTCTGTCATTTCAACATTATATTTAGATAACAGGAAGTATATTGAACAAAATGAATTAAACTTTTAACTGCTTCTGAGGTGTGAAATTTAACACCCCTTGAGCGGTTTCAAATAATATAAATCCATCAAGCAATCGCCGTAAATTGCATGAGTAAAGTTAGCTTAAACAGAAAATTAACGATAATTATTTGCAGAGATCGTTTATTCTCATTTAAGAATTAACAGTCTGACTTACGGCCAAAGCATTACTGGGTAACTATCTGAGCCAGTACCATTTTTGACTTTATTGAATTTAAGGGTTAAAATTGAAATTACGGAGTCATTTGAATCCTGTAAAATTACCATAAATCAATTTCGTTCGCTTTCGCATAACTGCTTTAGAGATTCATAATTGACAATTTACACTTACAACAGCTAGTTACAACAAATGTTTATGTATTCAAAAATTCAATAAAATGCTTTAAAATTATCACAAAAAGAACAATGGAAATATAATGGCAGAATTTATAAATATTAAGTAAGGATGTTTCAGTTTGCATTATGTTCTGATTAAAAAAAATAAATTAATTAATAAACATAAAAAAAACACGCAAAAATATAGTCAAGATTTACAACATTCTTTAAAACCATCAGAATTAAGCGGAAAACTAAATATATGAAAAACCATAAAGTGCACAAAAAAAGAAGTGAAAACAGGCCCCAAGTAACTGGCAGCCATTTCCTGAGAAATAGCGGATCATATCACTTTAAGAATCAGAGAGACAGAGAAAAGTAAGTTCTCACTTCTTAATGTCGAAAACTACTATATACAAAACAAAAAGATGTTTCAGATGATGCTCTCTAAGTGCTGAAAAAATTAAGCACAACTAATTACCATAAAAAGTTTGCAAATACCTTTGTGCTATTGATGTAGAGAAAAAGACAACGTTAAGGAGGCACAAATAAGCAGGGATACTGCAGACAAGTGTTTCGGCATTACAAGGAACGCTGTTTTCAATGCAAAAAAATTTTGAGCTTATGGATGCACAGACATCCGACAAAAGCCAAGATGTCGGAAAAGCCAAGAAGCTTTTGTCGGATGTCGGTGCATCCATAAGCTCAATTTTTTTTTTGCATTGAAAAAGGCGTTCCTTGTAACGCCGAAGCACCATACCATATTACCATAAAAGAAGATTACCATAAAAAGTTTGAAAATACCTTTGTGCTATTGATGTAGAGAAAAAAACAACGTTAAGGAGGCACAAATAAGCAGGGATACTGCAGACAAGTGTTTCGGCATTACAAGGAACGCTGTTTTCAATGCAAAAAATTTTGAGCTTATGGATGCACAGACATCCGACGAAAGCCAAGTATCCCTGCAATATAGTCTGCAGTATCCCTGCTTATTTGTGAATTCTTAACGTTGTATTTTTCTCTTCATAATTACCATATATTTTTGAGATACAAACTTCAGTACCATTAAACTGCACCAGAGTACCGATCATCCCAATTTCAATTAGCCGAATTATTTTTAACCTCAACCCCCTCCCCTCTTTCTCTCTGTACGTATGTGTGTTTCTTTCTCTTGTCTTTTCCTTTCTTTTGATTTAGCAAGTGAAAGTGAAAACAAGAACCAAATTTTCTTCCCAGTCCGTCCTTGTTTCATTCATACCAATAGCTTATTTTCAAAACTCACCACGAGCATGGTAGAAAAGTTAGTTTCCATCTAGCCCATGTCGTTGACTCAAATCAATCCTACTTAGTTTTACATTTAGTTATTACTCAACGTGAATCATGATTAAAATCTTGCAATTAACTTATATAACAGCTCTTTAATGACTGCGTTTTTTTTTCATATTAATCCTTCATATTAATCCTTTATGCCCTAGTGTATGAATTTTTAATAGCTGGAATCCTTCAGGTACTTAAAAGTTCTTGTCCTTGTACTTCGCTTAGAGCCTGACAGATGGTACCTGCGATTGGAAAGTTTTCTTAGTGGTCCTAAGGTGTATGGGGGACTTAGTCCCTAATTATTGTCAATTATATATATATATATATATATATATATATATATATACAGTGAACTCTCACTTATGCGCCGGCCCAAGGGACCAACAGAAAAAGAGGCATACGTGAGTGAGACGTATAAGTGAACAAACCTATTTTTAAGGACTAAAACGCAACATAGTTTCTAATGAGAGAATGAATAAGAATGTTTCTCTTGAAAGGGGACATATTACTACGGTTCGGCAATTACTGTAATGTAACTACAATGATGAAGAGAAAACAAAAACTGTAGCATACCTAATTACAAACTGTTCCCTTTAAAACGATCCATAATAGGTAATTGTCTCTCTCCGAACTCTAGTTCATGCGGAAAAAATGCCTTCCATGAGCAGTAAAGGCGAAAGATTAAAGAGGAAAGTGAAAAAAAAAAATGCTTATTTTTTAAAGAAAATAAATACATGGTTTTACAATTTAACAGAAAATTCGGCGCATAAGTGAAATATTTATCTCTAGAGCGACGCATAAACGAATGATACTATCATTATTTTGCTATGGAATGTGCTGGGTCCACTTAAAATCGTCGTATAAGTGAAAAAGGCGTATAAATGAGGCGGTGTATAAGTGAGAGTTCACTGTATGTATATGTATATATATATATATATATATATATATATATATATATATATATATATATATATATATATATATATATATATACCTTTCCAAATTAAATTAATTCAGGGTATAAAGTGTTAGAGTATTTTTTTCAAACTGCATAAGACAGTTACTTTTTTCTCACCACTTCTTTCTTTCTCTTGAGAGAAATTTACTCTTTAGTTCAAACAATCGTCACAGTAAATCAAGGAAAGAAACAGAACAGTTCTATAATTTATCTCGACTTGTTTCGAGTCAACACTTTGCAATGGTAGAAAGAGAAGTTAGGAATGGAATACGAATATCTCAAGACCCCAACGAGGATTAAAGCTGTTAAGTGCAGAGTAGTGATCGATGCACTCTTTTGGAATTCCAAATCGATGCCAGGCCTGCCAGTAGAATTTCATTACGTTTAAAAAATTCGATTTCTTCTTGCTTTTTTGAGGAACTGGAATCCTGAATTTAACTGAGTAAATTTTAAGCTAAAGCGCCAAGTAGAAGATCAAACTTAATATGTGGCAGAGCGATTTAAATATCTTTTCTATTGCTGATGATCGCAGTTTATTGCTAAATTAAAAATTGATGACAGTCGCCATTTAAGATACAGCATTACTCTTAATCTAGGAATTATTCATGTTTTAAATGTGTTACAGTTTACATATTTAAAAGTACTGGTAATAATAAAACAATTTTGCATTCTGATAGATTAAAAAAAAACAATAATTATAAAAATAAGTAAAGTTGTATTTAACTAAAGATATAAACAAAAGATGAATGACAGACCATTGTGAAAGTAAAAAACATATTAACGGACACGGAAAATGTTAAATGTTACAAAAAAAAAAAAAAAAAAAAAACACGAACTGACCGAGTTGATGAAACAGCTATTTTTCTCACCGTCAGCATCATTAACAGTTTTCAATTCAACAAGTTTTTTTTCTCTTTTTTTTAACGCTTATTTCAATTGGAATCTGCTGCTTTCAGATTTCAATTCAAACAGGCGAAATTCTTTCTTACTTTTTTTCAATCACTGATTGCAGACATTTTATAGTGAATTTGATATCAAGAGAGCAACAATTCTTTGTAAACATCCATTCATATACCGTTCAATAATCTAAAGCAGTGGTTCTCAACCTTTTTACAGCTACCGCCCCCTTTAGGACTGACATTTTTTTCAACGCCCCCTTTGAGAACGGGAGTAAAACTGGAAGGGCAAGCAGTTTTTTTGACCGGTTTAATTGTATAATTTTTCCCAAACAGATTGTTGGAAAATTATAATAGAGCAGAAAAACATATGTTTAATATTTTTTTTCTTTATACTACATTTTTTTTTAAACCGAGCATTTTTTTTTCTTCTGAAAAGTTATATCAGGACCATTAAATGAGTGAACCATTTTTAAGGTAAATGAAAACAGCTTGGTTTGCACATTTTTTAACATTTTTATTTGAAAACCAAAATATTTTAAAAAATACACTACGTTCAAATAGTTCCTTGAACAGTCCGGTTCCAAACATTGTGCACAGTGTTGTTCTTATATATTTGCAACTGTGCAATCCACATCAACTACTTATAACGTACGGATATAGGATTTTACTGTAGAAGAGTAATGAGAAAACCGGACCTTCAAATTTTCTCAGGAGCGACAAAGACTTAAAACTATGAGCTGTCACCTTTAAATATTATAAATCAAGTTGTAATTTACAAAAAACTGAAATAAGTTGAATTTACAAATTTCAATATTAGTTAATTTCAAAGAAATTCCTTTTTATTGCTGTTAGGTTAGATACGATAACAAAAGTTATAAGTATACATTTGGCAACATCAGAGTAAAGATGGCGGTGAGATATTGGGGATATCCTCCCAAATTAGATTTGAAAACAGTCTTAAAATGCAGTTTCTTTAATCTTAGGTTTCGTAGTGTTGAGACTTAAGTTCAGATTCCGCATCAGGTGAAACATTTAAAATTGGTGCAATTTTAAGAAATTTTTGGCAACGTTAACGAGAAAGAAAAAGGCCTCCCTCATAATGATTTTTCAAAATTGAAGTTATTTTAAGGCTAAATTTAACAATGTTAGGGAGTCAGAGCTATTTTTAGTGTTCTCTGAAATGGAAGTATAAAAAACGCAAATTTAAACTTTTTTTTGTCGAAGTTGACTGAATGGGAAAGGGGTTCGAGAGTTTTCTCCGCAATGTTTTTTCCCATTGAACTCTGAAGAAATACGATTGTTAGTTACCTTTGGTGTTGCTAGGGTGATGCTCTAAAGGCAGAAAAAGTCTGTCAAGTTAATTAATTGCCTCTCATCTAGACATTTTTAGAAACTGACCTCGTAAAAACGCAATTTTATTTTATTATCTGTAAGGTAACGATTCTAGAAGAGGCGAGAAGTTCGAGATTTCCACCTTTCCTCGAAAATTTTTCAAATGGACATCAACACATTTTTAGGCGATTTTAGGTAGTTACGCTCTTGAAATTCAAGTGCTATTTGCAAATTTTAGGCTATCCTTCATGACATTAGGAGAAAGATCAGGGTTCGGGAGATAACCCAAGAAAATAAACCTTAAAGCTATCCTGTGGCAATATAAAAGCAGAAGGTTTCCTGGCGCCTCCGCCTTAAACATGTCCTCACAAGCACATTTCAAAATATACCCACCGCCCCCTTACCGCCCAAAAAATATCCACCGCCCCTCAACATCTTCCTACCACCCATCGGGGGCTGTATCGCCCCCCGTTGAGAACCACTGGAATAGTAGATGCTTACGGGGCACTAACATGAAAAATAAAATAATAACCTATCTTTAAATGAAGGAAAAAACTGATGTGTACAAAGCATCGTCGCCCCAGTTAAAAGGGAGTACTGTTGTGTATGAAATTATGCTTGCAAAAACTACAATAAAGATAAATCAGTTGAGTAGTACTATCATTCAAAAATGATAATTTCCTTTTTTAAATGACATTGAAAAGTAAATAAGAAACTGAAAAATAAAATAGTAATAATATTATTTTTCAGCGAAAAGGAGCACTAAAAAGCATTTTTGGAATAGTTCTGAAAAATTTCGGAGGGGGTTTGAACGCTAAAAACCCACCCCTTAAATATGGCCCTGCTCCAACTAATTATGTAGTTAAGTGCTAAATACTTAGAATATAACCTACAAAACAAAATGATTATGAAGTTCTTAATTATAATGTTTATAGTCTGCATAAGGAGTCTCAAGAGTCCAATACTTTAATTGCACATCGATTATATTTTACGCCAAATTACAAGAGATGTACTGAGTGATCTGTTTTCGATAATTTCTCGAAGTTTATAATTATCAAACTATTTGCAGATGCCATTTAACCTACATTTCAACACACAATCCTTAATCTATAATTTCAATTTGGAGTTGAGAACAATCATGTCGGGAGTTTTTTCTCATATATGTTACTGAATGAGAAATAAGACACGGTCTACGGCATAAGAAACTACTTTGAAGCAATATTTTCCAATCATCTGAATAGTTTGTATCGTATTTAGATCAGGAGGCAGTCAATACTTTAAGAAAACCTGTTCAACCTATAATGATTGGTTTCCACTCCAACCAATCCCATTTATTTATTATCCACGATAATAACAATTTATTTTCCACGAAATTTCCCGGTTCTTTCGAAACGCCTCCAAAGGGGACAGAAAAGAACAGCAGAAAAATGTTGAATCTATAATTTCCACCAACTTTTCTAAATGTGTTCATTTAAGAGGTCACAAAACCTCAAAAATGACTAAAAGATTTTTTAAAAAATGTTATTGCTTATTTCAAACGGAAAAGTTATTGAAAACACTCGGAAAAAATAGCATTGTTTTATTCAGATTATTTAAAAAGTTATAAGTGACTTTAGGGTCTGCCTGCTATGTGTTCTAATAATGGAAAAGCAAAACTTTGAAGTGCTTTTTCTCGATGATCAGTTTTTAGTGTTTCTATGTTACTGGAAATGCTAAGAATTTTTTTCTATTAAAGATACAACTTTAAAGCAATATTTTTTGCACTCAGGATAATATATTTAACAAAAATTTGCATTGAATAAGCATTTCATAAATTACTAAAATTTTTAGAGCTTCTTAACCTCGAAAAACAAAATTTTCTAAGAATTTTTTACATAAAAGGTCACAAAATATTTTCAAATCAATATATAAAAAAATGAATGCACAGATTTTTAGAGGTAATTCTTGTGACCATTTAGTAAAAAGAAATTTTGAAATTAGTGCAAAAACAAAAAAGCCTTAGGGTTTTCAAAAAAAAAAAAGAAATTTTCTCTATTTTTTTAAATTTTCAAAAAAAGTGAGCAAAATTTTTAATGTTTGAAAATAAATTATTGATTATTAAATAAGTGCGGAAACAAAGATTTCAAAGAATTGCGGTACATTTTTCACGTAAATGTAAGAAAATTGTTAGAAAGGTACTGTAACCCCTTAATTAATAAAAATTGCTTCAAAGACATTAGTAAAAACTTTCTTGAAAATGGGGGAAAAGAAATCTGAAACAGAGAGCAAAACTCTTGGAGCAGTGTAATCATCTATACAATAAATTATCTTTCGAAATAATGAAATGAGTACTTGAATACGGAACAACTAATTTCCATCGATTCATTAAAAATTTCGTAAGCAAGTGTCATTTTTAGGTTTTTCTTTATTAATTCGTTAAAGTAGTTAAAGAATGATCAACGCATTCCAATTGCTACCTTCTTACTAGTGAGTAGTTGTTGATGAAATTAGTAAAAACTAAATGAACGAAGCATACTGCATTATAAATGAATCTGCAACCCAAGATTCTAAATTGGTTTCAACATTAAATAATTCTGTACTCTCGGCCTGCTTAACACGTTATTATCAACCGGTTTAAGTACATTCTTTGGATCATCTACTTACTAGTTGTGGTTTCTTTTGATAACATTTAAATTAAAAAGGAATAAAACATGCTGAATGCCTGCAGAAAAGGTTTTGAACTTCGTTTCAAAATTAAGCTAATTTTGAACCTTTTACATAACACCTTTAACATAATAAACATTTTAAACTTTAACATAAGTAAATTGACGTCAACCCCTGGGTTCAACATTTTAGTAATTATCCGCTTAACGGGATAGTTGCTTTCAGATGACATTAGTTAAAACAAATAGCAAAGAATATTTCATTATGAGCACAACACTGCATATTGTGTTCATTGAGATCACTACTTGACTAGTTAAATACACACAAAAAACAAGCATTTTGAGACTTATTAATTAACAACTTAGACGGATTTTATTTAATTAGACAAAGTATGCTGATGCATGGAAGCCCGTAGAAATTACTTCATAGAAATTCATACATCAGTTTCACATACAGTAACTTAGACGGTAATGAATACAATTACATAGATTTTACTACTAACTTACGTTTTTAAATTAACAAAATGTTAAAATCTTTAAACATAACTATTATAAATTAAATAATAAGAAAAGGGAACACCAATTCTTTACTTGAATGTAATTTAACTATATTTGAAGATAAATAATACACGTTGGGCGATGTTCAAATAATATTCCTTCCACAAAATATATTTAAAATTCTCTAAGTAAGTCTAGCAAGTAAAACAAGTATGTAATTTAATTAACTGGTTATTATTCCTAAAGGGAAAATGTAATCTCATTAAGTATAAAAATTTAATAAAGGATTCTGTTTGGCATCATACTTACTTTTTTTAATAATGCGTCATATTCAAGGTAAATATAATATGTTTAAAACAATAACAGTTATTTCTTTCCCCTCCCCCCTTCTCTAAGTCATAAAATAATGAAGCAAGACTCTGTCGTTGACGCAATGGAAATATATGGAATAAATTATAAAGAACTGTAAAGCGAAGAAATAAATCATAGTAGCTGGAAAATTATGCATAACACACAAATGGTTTACGCAAGGCAACACAAAAAGAGCAGAAGATATTGAAAGGAATTAGCAGATAGGTAGGGGAAAAAACCGAAGATAGCTAGGGGAAAAAAACCGAATTGCTGAAAAAACCTAATGCGTAATTCAATACGTATTCTTAAATACACTATAAAAAATGAATGTTGTTTTTGTAGTTTAATGCAGCTAATTTTATAGTAATAAACTGTAAAAATTGCTAATTTTACAGTAATAAACTAAAATTGTTAATTTTACATAAATAAACTGTGAAATTGCTAATTTTAGTTTATTACCGTGCATTTTACAGTTTTAAACCGGACCCTCCGCTGCCAGTATTATGCTGTTGTTTTCACAGTATAACAGCTAAATTTTACGTCAATAAACTGTAAATTTGCTAACTTTACAGAAAGAAACTGTAAAATTGCTAGTTAAACAGTCTATTACTGTGCATTTTACAACTTTAAATTGGAACCTCGGCTGCCAGTATTATACTGTAAAAACAACAGTTCATTTTTTGCAATGTACAAACTTTTCAAAATGTTGCTTTATGCTCATAAAAGAAAAGTTAGCAACGCAATATTACGTCGTAAACGCAACATTACTAATTCTTTAGGCAACATTTTAGTGAGCCGTGAATATTTGTTAACTCTTTAGAGAACTTTTGCGTTTTACCAGATAGCTTTTAAGCATTTCTTGATATTAAATGCAGCAGCTTTAATTTGGCTTCGGCTTTAAGAATTATTTTAATACTAAAATCGGAACGGTTACGAACAACATATCGGTGTAATAGTTTAATGTTATTCTGCTGAAGCGTAGATAGCTAATACTTCATTGTTGCTACGATGCCCCGATAAATTTCAAGAATTTCAAAAATTCTGTGTTTAAAACCCTATTTCTAAAAACGTTTTCTTCACATCAGTTAGTTTCCGATAACAACAGCCATAAAATATTTGGAGAGTTGCATTGATATTAGAAAATGACTGATTTTTGAGATCATGAATGTACTTGGAATTTTTTAATACGACAACGCTCATACAATTTAGAAAAATATTTATGAATTTAAGATATGAATATGAGCCTATTTAAAATTAGATTATGGAAAAATCTTTCTTGTCAATGCATGTCTAATGTTGATTTTGTGCCACGTTATGTTTTTATACAGCTGTTAATTAAAAATAGTAATATATCCCCTACTGTGAGAATATCTGGAGACGGATTAAGTTATTGTTTAAAACACAAGAAGTTTATATAAGTTATAAAATGGTATAATTTATAAAAAGGTGCTTCCCTAACATGTTTGTTTCCAGTATTGAAACATGTATACACCAAGTGATCTAAAGTTCATTTTCGAAAGGGTATATACATGAGAAGGCAATGGTTACGTAATCCATTTCAGATTCACGAGTCCAGAATAAGGACGAAACTGCAGTCTCTAGATGCCATAACCGGGCAGTCGGATATACTGCATGTAGTTCTTTCTTATCTCTTGCATAGGGGCGGTAACTTACTGCTTTATACCCAAGATTTGCTTTAATCTACAAATTGAACCGTACCACTGTTGCGGTCTCTCTCTGGTGTGCTTAATCTACTTCATCTACATTTTTATTGTATGTAATGTTTTGGTGTCTTAAATAAGTTCGGACTCCGAACTGCCGGCTTACGAAAAGACCCTGGCAGTCATTCTACGGCAGTCGGTAGGTGCACTCTACTTCAGCTACCAGTTTGTTTGCACTCTTGCCTTTTTTCAGATGACATCTGGCCTCAGCTCGGTTACTGTCTGTGATGAGTCTAGAATAAGTAGAATAAGGGCGAAACTGCAGTCTCTGAATGATATAACCAGGCTGTCGGTATATTGCATGTAGATCTGCCTTAACCCTGGCTTGGAGCGGTAACTTACAGCTTAAAACTGCACAATTTATTTTGCTTTAGATAGGTAACGCAAAATAACATTCAATGCTTCATAGGAGTGTGATTTAACATGTCATACATACAATAAATTTGCTGTTCAAACTGCATTTCATAAAAATATAAATACATAACATTAATGAAACGTGAAATTCATCCACCACTTGTCTTTCTTTTAGTTTTAAAAACATCAGCCAACGAAAAATTTAAAAAAATAACAATAAAAATGCAAAATTTAATTGGAAAAAAATATTAAACGAGGAGGGGAAAAGTATTACCATAAAATTTAACTGTAAAAGAATTGCATTAAAAGCCAGTCTATATTTAACTTTTTAAAAAGGAAACCGAAAAAAAAAACTTTTAAAATAAAGCACCAAGATCATTCGCATTTTCACGGCTCATGAATACTTGAAACTACAATGATACATTTCTTTAATTGCAGTTACGAAAAAAGAACAAATTAAGATCCCAATCAAAATCTTAAACAATCTTCAACAATTTAGAAATTCTTTCCCTTTCCTAAATCTTGATTTTAACTTTCAGTGAATGCATTAAATCCCGCGATATCATAAAAGCTCATACTTTATTTCACAGACTCATTTCTATCATAAATTTCTAAAAGAAAAGATTATGAAAGACATAAAATTTGTAAAAAAGTTATTTCAACTTAAAAATAAGATCTCTTAAGCTGATTTAAAACGAAATCGATTTCTTTTGTGAAACGAAATTGATATCACAATAAAGAAATCGGTTCTTCAAATGATTGACTTTATCTGTACAATGATGTTAAAAGATGCTTTTTTGCTCTTTTCTCAGTCTCTTTCTCTTTCTATGATATTGAAGCATGGAATTTAATCCTTTTCAAGATTGCAGACTATTAATTGGTTAATGGATACAATCTCTTGACATTCAAAGGGCGCCAACTTTGCTTTAGTCGAAAAGAATTTCTTTATTTAATAATCACGTTTAAAGCCGTCCTTTTAAGATTCTTTTTAATAAATATATGGCATAGGCTAGTAAACAATTATTCAGTTTCAATGTATTTATTTACATTTTATCTATTTTTAATTGCTTCACTCATATTTTTAAAATAATTGCATCTACTGATATCGTCGGCAGTCGGCACCATGCTAAAATTACGAATGTGAAAATTGGCACTTTTCAGGAGAGCCAAAACACTGAATATAATTTTTTCCCACCTGACATGTTTGGTTATTTTCAATTTTTAAATTTTTATAGATATCTTTAAGTGTAAAACTATCGGTCGAAGGCATCATTTTAATTATTTGTAAAATTCGAGCTTGAAAAACGAACTTGAAAAACGCGATTTTTCACATTCATTATTGTAGCATGGTGCCGACGATATACAGTAGAAGAAAAACTAATTATTATAAACTATTATTAATAGCAAAGGCTAAATTATATTACATGTTGATGTATTATAAGTGTTTCAGTTGTTTGTATGTAACTTTGAATAAAAGATAAAATTAACTTTCTTTACAAACATAAAAGTAATATTTAATATTATTATTAATGCTAAAGGCTAAACTATAATACATGTTGATGTGTTATAAGTATTTCAGTTGCTCGTATGTAACTCTTAATAAAAGATAAAATTCACGTTCTTTGAAAACATAAAAGTAATATATTTAACACTATTATTTATATTAAAATCTAAACTACATTACATGTTGATGTATTATAAGTGCATGTAAATTTAGTGGATATTCAATAATTTTGAAAATCAGAGGGAAATAAGTTATAGTATCATCAAATATAGTTTGATTAACTTCAAAAGCGCATTTTTTAGTTTCTTTAAACTATAATTTGATTATTCTCTTATGCAGTCTCATTTTTCATTCCCTTCGATACAAAATACAATTTTCACGGAGTACAGTAGTTTGTATGTGTATCTTGGCTCGATATATTGGTTATTTTGTTTAATCTATACTTCCATTCATTCGGACGGCCTGAATTTCCCATTTATCCGGATTAATGAGGTTCTACTGTATGCTAACTTATTTTCCTGCCTAAAATTATTTAGATTACACTTCAAAGTTTAAAGGTGAAGTTCGGCTAAATTTTCCTATAAGCGTCTTGAATATGAAATTTGAAGCATTCGATTGTAAATATGCAACTCTTATCCTTAGAAAGGTTCCACATAATGCATAGGAGTAGAAATTGGGAACTATGCGCATTCAAAATTGATAAATTTGGAGGGAAGAATATTTCCCACAGTCATAGAAATTGTTGATGTACTAGTCTATATATATTCAGGTGCAACCACTGATTGAGTCAAGTTCGTGAGTTCTGCCCTGATCCTTATTCAGTTCCGAATTAATGTAAAATTAGCATCAGAAAACTCTTCAAAAGAAGACTTAGTTTGAGACCGATTCAAATTATGATCGAGGGATAAAATAATACTTTATTTCTAAAAGAAAAAATGTGAAAAGAAATGTATGAAAAATACCACAGGACGTAAAATCATTTGAAGAAGATAACATTATCGCAGCTTCTGAGCATATATACTGCATTTAACATTTAATACGTATACTTTTTGTAAAATAGAAGAGAAAAAAAGAACTGTATTTAAAGTAAAGTATAGCTTCTCTGGAAACTTTACTATACTGCTCCTTGGGTAAGTTGAGCACTAAACTTGACAATGTTTGCTTCTTTTTGCAGAGGTCAGTACAAAAGGAACGTGCTGCTGAAGCGGATTTGAGTTGGATGACTATATGAAAGCAACCTAACTCAATTCAAAAACCAAATGCACTTCCCTATACTAAAAGAGGTAAACATTGTCCACGTCATAACTCATGTTTTCAGAGGAGCACTATATTCTTCATCATAAATCACTTGATAGACTGACCAGAAACTAGAGCCATGTGCCATTATGAGAATGTCTTTTCTTTCAACTCAAAGATAAATCAATGTGTTTTTTCTTGTGGAAGCACTTAAAATCCAAGGTTTTATAGATTTTTCAGGTTTATTAAAGAGTAAAAAATCACTAGGCCGAAGCTTTCAAGTAACAATGTGAAACATAAGTGCTGTTCTCATAATGAAATGAGTATTTTAATATTTCTAAATTTCATTTAAACGTGAAGAATTAAATCAAGATCATTTACATTTCTTACACAAAATTAAATTAGTGGCATTAAAAGTCTCAAGAAAGAAGAGGTTGAAAAAAGCTTGAGCGACCTGTTTAGGTTAGGAATTTATACCCCTAATCTTTTTATTCTTCACGCTGAAGCTTAGACAAAAGAGCGTATACATTAGATGCAATCTAAGAGTCAGAAGGATAATGAAGACACAGCAGGTTAAAATTCTATAATTAGAATGCAAAACGATGCTCTTCCTCAATTTGACAGAAATTATATAATGAATACATTAACCTTTGTTGTGACAATAATACTATACTATTCATGCAAAAAAGGATAACGAGAACATACACATTTCTTTTACGCGTTTAAATTTATAAACTCAAAGACTGGAGAAAGAAAAGTCAGAGTGACCCAGTTGTTTAGGTTAAGAATTCATATCCTAGCTCTTTGTTTTCCAGGCGGCAACTTATGAAAAACGAAAAGCGCTTCACCGTGGATAACTATGGAATCCGAAAGGACTGAAGGACACATATTCAACAAACCAACAGCAAAAGGAGAGGATGAAAATTCCCGTCTCAGAGTTACGCTTCGAAGACAGCTGGAGGCGTGTTTCGAGGCAAGAATTTAAGGTTAAATATGCTAACATCTGTGGCACTTCTCATCTTACATAAATAGTAGCTTTAAAAATGCCAAGATGGAAGCAGTACGTGAGATGGGAACAATCTTCAAAAGAATGTTTTGCATTTCTCAAGAATAACATTCAAAGGAGCTTGAAGAAAAACGGGTTATACCCCAAAGAAATATTTTGCTATATGACATGAGAAATTTTACACCGCTTGTAAAAATTTTATTTTAAATAGTTAATGGAAATTAATATCAGGCAAAAAAGATAATTAAAATTTCCGATCTTAACAAATGAATGTTTAAATGTCCTTTTTTGTTGGAAAAGAAAAGCTTATTCAGTTAAAACTTGTGACGGGATAGTAGAAGTTTTAGATAATTACTTTTCCCAATGCAAGACAAGTCCTCACACAACAAAAATAGTCAATTTCAAAAAGTATCTTTAAAAGAGCGTCATTCAATTTTAGATAAGATTATTCAGGTTAAATGACTGGCAGCTATTTTCGTTCATCAAGAGATTCTTCTGAGCAAAAATATGAATAAAATAGATACCAATGTACATGATTCAACACACTTTGAATGTGTTCAGCTGTGCAAAATGTTTTCCAATGCACTTTAAGTAAAATAAAAATTTTAGTGTAATATCTCAAAAACTGATATTGTAATAATTTACGAATACATATTTTTCATTCTAAGTAAAATAAGAAAAGAATCAAGTGAACATTTTTACCATTATTTTTAGGTACCCATGAATGTATGAGAAAAAATAGTATCTTAACATTCAAGAGAAAAAATAAATAAATAATCAATTTTTGTTTAGTGGTGTAATCCAGGAAGAAATATGATGTCACATCTCAAATCTTATGCATCACAAATTTCATCGATAACTATAAGTAACTGCACGTTTTAATCTGCTTGATACTTTCTTTTGACGTGTAATTGCAGTATTTTTAAGAACGGAGTTTTCTAGTTTATTATGCATCTATATTTCGTCGTCTTTATTATAAAACCTCTTAATTCTACTTTTTCCTACTTCTAAGGCAATATTTGTTATGTAGCTTGCAGTTATATCGTATTTCCCTGAGTGTTGGTTGCTTCAAGAATGAATGCCAAATGAAGTACTTTTAAAAAAGGAAGTTAAAGAGCCGACGGAAAGCACAATCTATGATTAAAAATTGTTTATGCAGTTGTCTCTCTTGCAAAATTAGTTGCTGGAAGCTTCAGCTTTATTATTAGGGTGGCGATATGCAAAATCAAATAAGAGCAAAAGTTAAACTTCAAATCAATCTCTACAGTTAATAAGCTGGAAAGTCAAATAAAAAAAAAAAAAGGTTGGGGCTGAATAAAGCTTGAAGTTCTTTAAAAGATCTTAAAGTACCTGTTTACAAAATTATCACAACCAAGGAATAAATTTCCACTTTCAAAAGTAGCTTCCGGCGTGCTTTGTGCAATTTGAAGCACATCCATCGTGCTAAATGCGCAGTATCATCTTAAACTAAAGAATATGAACTTCGTCTTATCAGCATGAGATGGGGGGGGGGGGGGATCGGATACGATTTGTGCTTAGTGACGGAGAAAACAATTCCAACTTTTTCAGGTCCAATTGCTGGACTTACCTGAAAGGTTGGAGAAATCTTAATTGTTTTTAAAAAAAGTTAGTTGGTAGTTGATCTATGCCTTTTCAATTCTAATCTCTTTGCAACTGGCAAAAATAACGGAACCCGAAACACTGAAATGTAACATCAACAGCTCAACAAAATGAGGTATAAAACGGTATTGCTGCAAAAAAAGGTATCTGCCGCTACAAAACGATAGGAATTACAGTAACTTTTCCTGTTTTGTTTGAACCATCTATGGGACAATTTTGAAACTCTGTGACTGTTTCAGGTTGTTAGCCCACCTAAGTATTGTAATGAAAAAAACTCAGAAAAAAAAAAAACGCATTTGAAAAAGTTGGAGCTAAAGGTCCATAATTTTGAAGCGACACGCTTCAAGTTGTTCGAAAGAGCCGTAATATAGACAATTGCTGAAATGATGTTATGCCCTAGGAGCAAGATTTAGTCGAATTGGAAACTTACCAGTTCTACATCACTAATCTTAACAAACCTTTGTGAATATTAAGCAATATTAGTGCCCTGATGTTCAAAAATTATCATCTCCTATTTGACAAATTAAAATGTTGACCTCAAGTAATTGTCAACCAGGGATAAAAATGTGACGCATGTGACCTCGCAATATAAACAGCTGTGTGATAATTAAATGAAGCATATTCAGGTAAATACATTCTAATATGAAAATTTCGAGCTCCAAATTAACAATTTTGCAATTTAGATAATTTTTACGAAGGATAAAATATTAATGCGTGATTTTAGACCCCAAAAATATTTAGATTGAAATGTAGACAATAAAATAAGTAGAGGGACACTATTGAGCATTATGAAGCGAATATTAAATTTTGGAATGCCCACTATCTTTTAGTTAAAGTGTTTCAAACAAAAAGACATTGAATTTTTCACACAGACTTTAGTCGGAACTACGGTGAATTGAACATCTTAAAATTAAAGGAAAATCTTCTGAACAAAAGTAAAATATCTCGACTGAAACAAGAAGAAATTCGAAAGATTAAAATATATACGTCATAAAGTTAATTGTTGCTAAAATAACAAGCATTCAACAAAGCTGAACGGACAAACTAGTATAAATAAATTCAATAATTAAAAAAAAAAACAGAAAAATAAAAATAGTTAAGCAAGAGATTAATGCAAGAACCAAAGAACATGTCCAATGGAGACACACACACACATATATTTCTACCGTTATTTTCTTAATGCTAAATTCTTTTTCAATACTGGTATCAATTCATAACGAAGAAGGCTATTTCAGACAAAGTCTAGTCAACTCAAACCGATATCAAAAAATATATTTGTTTTCTACAGACGTAATTAAGCTATTGAAACTGCAATTCTTACAGAAAAATAAAAAAGAAAAGGGTTAGATCGATAAAAATGTAGTATGAGTGATTTGAAATGTAAATGAGCCACAAGCGCAACCCTTTCCCCTTCAATAAAATTCAGCCAATCACGCTAAGATAATAAAAAGATGTCTTGACATTCTCCGAGTAGTACTAGAGCTCAGAAGTTACAACTGAGGACTGGGACATAAAACAAAGAATCATTTCATAGAACTATTTCGAACGTGTCCAATTAAAGGGCGTTACTTTTTAAAACGAGAGCATCAAATTTGCAGTTGTGTCTTCAGAGATGCGTAATTTTAGGGAGAAAATGATTGAAGATTTAAAATAATCGAGAATATTTACTTAAAACATTGCTGTACATTTATATTGTTTTAAAACTATTTCCTGTTAGTGGTATGGGGGAATAAAATAAAATTTATGCTCCCCCTCCCTACCGCACGGTTTAGAGGGGCATCAATTTCGTTTTCTCGAGGTCTCACAGTATTTTACAGGGTGACAAGAAATAACTTGGACACACATCGTACATGATAACTTTAAAACTAATGAAAATATTACAACCAAACTTCAAAATAAGCATGAATACATTATTTTGTCTAATATATTTAAACGTTTTTTAAAGTAGCTACCTTTAACGCTGACATAGAGCTTTAGACGTGTCACAAAATTTTCGGCTGCGGCCGCAACTCAATTATTGATATTTTGTTCCTTTCCTTCCATAAAGATTTTTGTAGGGATGCCAAAGTTTTATGAGGTTTAGTACACACACTTGTTTCTAAGATGGACCAAACAGAATAATCCATTGGGTTCAAATCTGGGGAATACGGGGGCCATTGTTGAGCTCCAATGAAGTTCGGAAAATGCGTCTTGCATCAATCTTGAGTGTTTTAGCTCTGTATGCAGGTGCAAAATCCTGTTAAAAGGTTCACCTTTGGTTTTCAAGAAACTTTTGCGACCAAGGTAAGACAACATCTTCCAAAATGAGTTTTTGGTATGTCAGCTGATAATTTTTATCCCTTGACCAACAAAAACAAGTGGTTTTTTTCCCCACTTGGCCATATCCCACCCTAAACCATTGCAGATAGGGCTCGTTGACGCCGCCAACAAATCAAGAAGCTCCAGGTGCTTCTGCTGATCAAACTCTATCATTATGGCTATTTTGAGCTTGTTAAATTCAAGAAAAGTTTCTCATCTGTGAAGACCAATGTTTTCCATCAATCATCTGCTGCCCGCTTCAACAGTTCTTTCATTTTTTGAGTCTTGTACGTTTGTTCTTGGCTGTTAGCTTTTAAACCTCTTTCATTTTGTAAGGGAGAAGATCAAGCTCAACTCTTGCCATCAAACGAGTGGTTTCTCTACTGATCTTCACCCCTCTAGCAACCTTTCTCATTGAAATCATAGAATTTCGTTTAACTCGCTGTTTGCTCACTTTTCGGTCTTTTGATGTGTTAACTGTGCGTTTTTTCCGACCTGTCACCATCGTGTCCGAGTTTTTTTAACCTTTTAATTGTATAGGAAACCGTCTGTTTAACCACTTTCAATCGTTGAACAATTTCATATGTTTTCATTTCTTGCTTATGTAATTCATATATGGCAGATCGTTTGTGAACCATAATAATTATCCCAACTAACTTGCTTACACCTATTTAGTAGCTTTCTAGGATCGATTTCCTATCACAACATCATTATAAGTTTAGTGGTACTTACAGATATTCGGCTTGAAACTTCGTCCAAGTTATTTCTTGTCACTCTGTACTAACAATACACATTATACAACCTTATAAAAAATACTACAAAAGTACACTTATTATACTTTCAAAAGTAAAATAATAAGAATTGCTACCTTCATAATATACTGCAAAATAAATAACACGACTGATATTGCAATACAAAAATGATAAGCGTATTTACAATGTAACTGCTTCCTACAAACTTATGGTATACAATTCAAGATATTGCACAGAAAATTAATTTCTACGCATATGTATTTTAAACTAATAACACCCCTTTAATTCTTCACCATGTATTAAGCCTCATGTTGGTTTATAATAACAGGGTAAATGATTAAGAAAACGTAAGTAAATTATGTCTTCAGGATATATAAGGCATAAAACGAGAACACGAGACGAAAAAGAAGAAATCAAATTTTAAATAATCACATTGAATTACATAATTTAGATGAGGCATGCCATGAAACACAAAGAAGCTCAAGAAGTTAGTTCGATCACATGTGACAAGATGGAAATCTAATTAAGCCTCCGCATATTAAAATATACTAATAAGCTTCGATTTAGTCAGAATTTTGAACGTGTAAACATTTTCCGTTGTTTGCGATATAATTAGTGATTTGATTTTAAAATTAAATGGAATAAATTGATTACTTTAAGTTCAAAGCTGCACAGCCCCGAAGGCTACTTCATCATATTGGTTAATTGGAAAGCTTTGCTGGTGCAGAGATCAAAATATAAGCAGTTTTAATGGCGGCAGAGGAGATATACTTTTTACATTTTGGTAAAGAAGTTTACGCGTCAATTATTCAGAAAATAGCAGAATCGTCACTTTAGAGACGTAAATGAAAAATGTGCAAAATGCTAGGGTCTTTATGTTAAATTAAAGATAAAATATGACAAAATTTTCCATAACTAAACGAACATTCCCTCTTCTCAAAACGCAACTTATTAACCGACTTTAACAAAGGAGGTAACAATCAAACTTTGAGTACACATAATTACAAATTGGTTGGATAAAAATCTAAATTTTATTTTCTCTTGTATCATTTCATGTTATGTATGCTATCCTAAATTTTGGTGCGGATACCATGATTACAAACTAACAATTATGTCTAAAGTTCGATTTTACGTCCGTAGCAGTGGGACTGCCCTTAAATGAGGGTGAGGGGAGGGGGGGGATCACTTAAATAACAAAAGCAAGGTTTGCTTACGAAACTTAATTAATGACGAAATTCAAAGTGTTAAGATTCAAACTTTGAAGAAAACAACAAGTATCACTGCTAATTTGCGAGTTAATCACAGTGAGTCAGTTAATGTAATAAAGCGATCTCTAATCATAAAATACCAAACAGTAAGATTATTTCAACATGAAAGCAAATTTCACCCGAAAACACGAAGCCAACGACACTAAATAAGCGAAATGCATAAACAGATGATTGGCAGGACTTGGACGAGATGTTCAGCAGTGCTAATAATTATCTCAGAAATTAGGTCGGATTAATAGATGTCTCACATATATATACTCATGTATAGTAGCGCCCCAAATGCTATAATAAACTATAGGAGCGCGAAATGGCTGTCAGACGCGACATGGCTTTGACATTTTCACACCAGGACATTTCGTGTCCTTTAAGTCGAGGAAACCAAGTACATATGAAGCTTGTACTCCACTGAAGATTTTGAGAATCATTTAAACAAAGGAAATACTAATGCTTTTAAAGAGGGATGCTGTTGTAACGACCAAAGGGCATTTTATCGTGATTTTCTCTAGTAATGGTTGAAGTGATTATTACGGAAACCCATTTGCTCTAGAGTTGTTATTGATTTATCAGAATATTAGACCAGATTTCGCCGTCTAAGTTCTCACTAAAATTGTCGATTATGAGTCGGATTCAGAGGTAAGGAAAACTTCTTCCAGCAATAATAAGAGAATTTATGGTTGTCGTCTACAGCATTATCCTCGTTTAGGAAGGAGGGATTCAATATTTTATTCGCAGATATAATTTAGCACCATGCACTCACGATTCAAAAGCATTCAATTTTGTTTCCAAGATTCTGTTTCCAAAAGTTAGAGTATAAATACAGTCTACAACATTATCCTCGTTTAGGAAGGAGGGCGGAAATATTTTATTCGCAGATATAATTTAGCACCATGCACTCACGATTCAAAAGCATTCAATTGTGTTTCCAAGATTCTGTTTCCAAAAGTTAGAGTATAAATACAGTCTACAGTATTATCCTCGTTTAGGAAGGAGGGCGGAAATAATTTTATTCGCAGATGTAATTTAGCACCATGCACTCACGATTCAAAAGCAAGCAATTTTGTTTCCAAGATTCTGTTTCCAAAAGTTAGAGTATAAATATAGTCAAACTCGTGTATTACGAGCGCGAAAGGACCGTGATATTTTCTCGGAATAATCGAGTACTCGTAAAAAACAAGTTCGTGAAAAAAAAAAACATAAAAATTCATTCATACCTGCCTTGAGCTTTTATTTCTGTACAGTGCCAAAGAATAAGCTGAGAGTGTTGAAAAGCTGAGTGCATAATAAGCACGAAACTGCAGTCAATGAATCGATATAACCGAGTTGGCGGTGTATTGCAAGTGCCAAAGAAGTTTAGAAATTTAATTTGAACTGTCTTGTCCATTTTCTGTGTTATTGTTTTCAAAGAATGCTAATGCAGCTGGGGGGGGGGGGTCATTTCTTCCCCGCCTTCAAAAGAGTATGAATGTTTGCTGCATATCAAAAGTCATAGAGTATGTTGAGGACTATTCAGATTCTTGTTATTTTCGTCGTTGCTTAAATTATTTGTTCATCTGCATTATTTTGATTTTGGTCAAGAATATCTTTGGTAGAATACCTCGGAAGTGATAACATTAGAGTCAATTTTTATATTATTTTCACATGCTCCACAAATTAAAGAAGAGGGCCATTATTACCTGCGGTCAGGATTAATGACTCATCACCAATTTTCGGTAGACTTAGGAACGTTAAAGGAATTTTCCAAGAAAAGATAAGATACGATCAGCTGGAATTCGATAGAAGTATTACGAATCACAGCCAAATTGTACGCTTTAAGTAAGGTTTGTTTGTTAAAAACAAGTTATACGCCCAGTTAACATTGCATCAACCAAATCTAAGATCCACTAAATCCCGGTTTCCGTCAAATCGGGGCAAATTATAAGCGAATTCTACAGTAATAAACTGAATGTAAAACTAAGGTTTTTATTCAGATGGTACGAACAATAATCTGGCTTCTGAGTAGTTTTTCTCAACATGCTTTTGGCCAATAGGCTTTGTCTACAGTTTACAAATAAGCCTTTTCATCAGCTAAAATAACTATTATTTCAACCCTTCTCGGGGATTCACGCTGTGACGAGCAATTTGCTAACGAGGAAAACTTGATATGGGTCTTTATTGTTGCATACCCTGTCCTAAACGCTGTTTAAGAGGTTTCGGTATTGGTTTCGGATATTTATCGTCAAATAGTGTTCTTTGTTTTCATTCAGCATAAACACAACAGGAGACTTTTCCAAAACAATTACAGATCAAGAAATAAAGAGTAAATCAGCATTTTGTTATGAAATTTCAGATTTCTTAATCATGGAAAGAGCACATAAGTAATTCATGGCATATTTTTATACAAGTACAACGGTAAAAATGAAAAAACAAAACGTTGTAAAATTGAAATGCGTACAAAATCGCAATAAAAAATATATAAGACAATTTAAAAGAACAACGAAAATTAAAAGAATGCGTTGTTTCGATTAAACAAAACGAGCTTATAAAAGTTTAAGTGCACTGAAACTGAGATAACTATACTAATAAAATAAAACGATAAACGATTTTTTTTTATCTTTGCTTTTATAAACTTTCTCAAGATTGTTTTTCGCTGGTACTACCATACTAGTTTAAATCATATCATAAAGCACAACCAGATGAACCTGGTGTTTTTGTGAATCGATTCAATACATCTCATGTTACTTATACAAACAAGTTTCTTTTTTTTTTAATCTTCATCAGAATTATTGCACACAAAAGATTTTTCGCAAATATTACTCAGCCAAATGTGACTATATTCTTAGGGTATTTTAACAAAAGTAGGGATAGGTAATTTTTGCAATAAAAAGTTTAAAATTTCACAAAAGATACCCCTTTGTAACTATCATACGCTCCAAAAAGAGCTAAATTAGTAGTAGAGGTATTACCATATCAGAAGAAACCTTACCATATTCGCAAGAAGAAAACTTTAAACAAAATCTTGAGCTGGAAAATTATAAAATCAATTAAGAGAAAATGATATTTTAGCTAATATGACATACCATCAGGAAATAATAGTTTCTAGGTTCAAAATTCAATTTTGAATTGATTTTTTCAAACTATTAAAAGTTAAACAAAACAACTCCAGGTTGGAATTTGAACAAAACTGTCTCCCTAAATTAAATTCCAGAAAAGAAGTAAATTGCTACTTTTTTACACTATGACAAAATCTTTCATTAATTTTTTTACAATAAGTGTGATTTATGTTCAAAAGGTTTTTAAACAAACTAAGAACAGAAGTTTTCACACACAACACAGAAGTGTTTTATGCGGTACTTAACGTTCATAAACCATAACGCTGTAAAGCTTAGCCTTAACTGCGCTTGAATAATTGAAATTATTTATGATTCCCTTCATCTTTAGAGCAAGAAAACATTTTCTGAAAAACAACGTTTCAGAAAAGGAACAGCAAAACTGTATTATCTTTCCGATCATCATTTCCTGAAAAACTGAAGCTACACACCAAATTAACTGCTTGAAAGAAGTTCTTAGATAGAAGAATTATACCTCGGAAAAAGGGTACTTTAGAAGACAATTCCAGAAACATGTAAGAGGATCTCCAGCGATAATTTGCTAAATACGAATTTGGGATAGCGGGAGAAATGCTTTTCGTGGACTCCATAAGCCTTTCAAATTGCAGTTAGGAGAGAGAGTACATTACAACAACATTAGGTATAATAAAACTCTTAGCACATAGGCTTCGATAATCATAAAATGTTCAGTCGTCTGAAAGTCTGTTTTTGAGCCCTCAAAGTAATAATAAAAAAATTCCCCGTAAAAAAAATATTTTGAGCTGAAACGTAAATCAAAAAGTTTTCTGATACAAAGAACCTAAACAATTGAAGGGCTTGGGAGATGAAGGGGTTAGGTGACAAAACAGAATTCGCGAGTAATTAAAGTTCAAAGTTTTATTGTTGTAGTTGTTGCAGCTTTTTGTTTTCTGGTTTTGTCATTAGTGTGCGCATGAAATTGGTCTATTGAACATCTACTGTTTGATGTACCAAGTTTTGTTTGCTTACCTGTATCCATTGTTTACCATTGTACAGAATGTTCTTTTTTTAAAATGTAACTTAGCCCCTTCATCCTCCAAGCCCTTCAATTCTCACAGCAACGGTACAAGATAAATATATAAAAATTGATCCAACTGCTTTCATAGTTAGTACTCGCAAATCAATGCAATTGTCACGTGGATTCTAAATTAACTAAATGTAATAAGATAATCGGTAAAGAGACTAAATACAATGAATTTAAAGCAAGTTTAAAAAACAAAACACTTCGCAATTAAACTATTTTTATATACGATATTTCAATTAGGAAATTATGTCAAAACTTTTTTCACAGTCACCCACTGGTTTTAGTGGTACGCCGAAGCCTCGAGTTCTTGGTAAGAAGAGACTTCCTCAGTGAATCTTGGCAAGGCATAGATTACTTGGAAAGGGCATAGATAGGGTTACCCATGTCTGGTATTTACCTAGACAGTCTGGGTTTCAAATGTCCATCCAGATTACTATCCGGACTTAAAAAATGTCCAGATTTTAATGAAATCGTTTTTCCCCCTTTCCTCTCTTTCCTTAAAAAATGAGCTGAAAATTTTTATTCTTTTAGCCATTGTTTGCCTTAGGGTTTCCAATGGAAAAGATGCAGCAACAGCCAAAAAAAAAAAAAAAGTCAACCTGTGTTATAACTGCGCTATCATTCAGATAATTTTAATACTTTAAATTGTAACCGTATATTTACAGCACATTCCTAGTATTTTCATGAAAAAGATTTAAAGTATGTGACTTAATCCTAACTATTTTAATATTGTTTCAATTTTCAGTTCAAAGGAAAAAAAAAGAAGCTTTAAGACGCTCCAAACAGGAATCGGTTTAAAAAGGGAAAGTGAATTTTAGATAACGCATTTGATTCTTCAGCGAAGGGTAGATGTAGTGTAGAATCGAAAAGTGCCTCATTAGACGAAAGGTTAATAGAGGAAAACCATCATTCGCGAGCTGGTCAGAAATTGAATATGCATTTTTGGAAATGAACATGCATATTCATGCGTCATTATGAAAGAGAATTCAAAATTCACGAATCGCGGAAATCGCAAACTATGTTTAAAACCTCTTTACACAACAGAAAAGTACGAAACGGAGCGATTTGCAAATAACTGCATTCAGATAGGATTCCAACAAAGTACAAAATCAGAGAGTTACATTTTTACGGTATGATAAAATATGAACTAAAAACACAAATCTACATTGCGTTTTATGAAGAAATTCAAAATGATATACCACAAGTTATAATAATAAAGCAATATAAATTGCATATTAATACAATGAAATTTGGATGCTAATGCAATGAATTCGATTTCTGCCATTGTGCAGTTAGTTCCTCTGTGCAAGAATTACAACTGTAAGAGTTATTTTTCAAAACCTTAATTTCACCTCCTTTGCGATTCATTAAAAGACACAAATCTCTAAGTCTTTTTTCTTTCCCTTTAAAGAAAACTAAAACAGTATTCATTTTTATAATAACAATCGAGCAATTTTCTCGCATTTAGTTTTTACTAAAGTCAAAATTCAGATTTAATTGCTTTCGTAATTGCAAAGGAACTTTTAAGCTGTTTGCTGCTCAAATAATATTTTTGAATCGATTTTCTATTTTGATCACAAAAGTACTAAATATAAATATTAGACTCATACGCAAGGCCCGAAAATTATTTTTACTGACTACCGGATTGCAAACATAAAACTAATTATTTCATTCATGTTTTGGCAAATTCAAAGACAGCGCACCCCCCCCCCCTCATGTCCGTGAAAGATATTCTAAAAAAGCAGTGCCAACACTGTTATTCTGATTCATTGAAAAACAAAACCCAAACGGTTCCTTCAGCAAAAAAAAAGTTCGGGATCCGAACAACATTTCTTAACTTATTAGTTATGTAAAACAATCTGCAAAATAAGATCATTCAGCAAAAATTATACATCCAAAAAGCTTTTTGTAACGATAGCTAATCTAGATTGCTCCAGCAGAAATTAGCACGATATGCCGTACCTTTAATATAAATTTTGGTTAGTGATGAAAGTTTTAATCTTGTACTAAAACCTGTCTTAAACTTGATAATATAACAACTGATTAACCAAACATTCCCTCATAATGAACGCTAAGAAGCAATTTTCAAATACAGATAATTCGATGAAGTAAAAATAATTTCATGCTGCGATCGGTTTTAGGGTGTTTCAATCTTTCGTGGTGTAATACAATAAAAGCAGATTATCATATACTGATTTATAACTACCTCTTTGTAACGATTGTGGACTTCATCTATAAGGAACTCACTTAAAATATGAGTGTCTAAATAGTCGTTTGAAAAATCATCAAGCACTTCAGAATTAGTTTTTTTTTTTTGCTATTTTTTTTTTCATACAAACATGCAGCAATCCACATCGTCAATATTAAATAAGTGAATTATTACTACCCTGAGAAATAAGGAATTTCATCTGCAATCATATTCAACGCAACTGCATTTAAAATTTTACTTCTAATTTAAAATTTACAAAGAGAAAAGCGTTTCGCAACGTATAATGCATGCAAATTAATATAAATGCTTTAAAAAGTATTTTACCCGATACGATATTTCCCGGAAGTGTTGGGAAGAGAAAGTCTAGACGGATTAAAATATAAAATTACGTTTGTAGTTATTTTAATTTACGCTTTCGGCGCTGCCGAATATTTCCACTAATTTTGTAGCTTGTATAAACATTCGGTTGTCTCGTGCAATTATTACTGATCACGATCGCTTCATTTTCCGATGGAACTATTTCAATTCTACGTAATACTTATTAGAGCATTTTAAATTTCTGGAAAATGATACGAAGTGATGCACTGCATTCTAGAACATTTGAAGAGAAGGGAACTTTTAAATGCCTTTACCAAGAAAATTTAAATATAGGTTTTAGATTCTCAGATTTGAAGAGCATTTAAGATGAAGCTAAAATTCCTAAATGTATAGAATGGAGAATGCAACACATTGAAATATGTTCACAACATTATTACATTTCACGCATGTGAAAACACACTGGTGACTACTATTTTTGCCACTTTCACTACTTACTAGTAGCAAAAGAAGTGAAAATCTATTCTTTTATAATTTGCAGCTACACCATCAGAAATAAATTTTAACCACATTTTACTTAATGTGAAAGTAGTGTATAGATCTTCTGTGGTAAGTTGAGCTATGACCTTGACAATGTTTGCCCCTTTTTTTTGGAGTAAAATAAAAAAGGAATGTTTTATTAGAGCGGACTTGAGTTGAAATTCTGTATGAAAGTAATCAAACTCAATTCATGCCAAATACCTTTCTATTAACCCCAAAGGAGGCAAACATTCCCAGATAGCACAAAAAACGTTTAAACGTTTTATAAACGTTTTTAATCCGTTGTCACAACGTTAATAACCATTTTACAACCTTTAAAAAACGAAGTGTGCTACTTGGGTTGTCAAGATCATTGCTTAACTTTTCAGAGGGGTTTAGTTTCAACCATTTTCCAAAAAACACTAATCTCAAAACGGAACAGTAGTAACGTGACCTACACGACTTTTGCTCTCAACGGTTCAGTCATAAAACGTTTAACAGTTGATAGGAGTTTTAAATATTAGTGTATAATCATCATATTTGGTCATCCAGTCTATAAAATTTCATCATATCTCTTAAGTCCAATCAAAATAAATGGGCAATTCCTCCGTTTACGGACGTAACAATGAAACTTTTACACACAGAATTACAATTTGGCTAGTTAAAACCTACAAATTTCTTTCTCTTCATAAAATTTGATGTTATTTATGCTATCCTAAATTTTGATGCGGATTCTTTGGTAACAAAAAAAAAACTAATTTAATTGTTACGTCCGAAAGCCTGGAATTGTCCAAAGTATATTTCGGAAATTCAAGATAGCAATAAAGATATGTTTTTACTACAGCGAATTTTGTGGCTTTTTTAAAAATTATTATTATTATTTTTTTTTTAATGACAGAAACGATACGAAACTTGA
The DNA here is from genome assembly GCA_038373865.1 of Uloborus plumipes. Taxonomy (NCBI): domain Eukaryota; kingdom Metazoa; phylum Arthropoda; class Arachnida; order Araneae; family Uloboridae; genus Uloborus; species Uloborus plumipes. The sequence continues at coordinate 76,782 of JAXGGA010002805.1, read as the reverse complement.
AGTTAAGCTAAGTTTTCTTGTGTAGCTTTTACTGCTTCACCCGTGTTTCAGAAAATTCATTATCCAGCTGACGAAAAATGTACGGTTTTACGTGGTGCAATTTTATTCACCATAATTTACTAATTCAACGTAGCTTATAAGCATAAATCACAAACAATTAGTAATATCGTGTTTTCATACGTGCATATTCAAATACGAGATCTTGTTTTCCAATAATTGGTCTTAAAATAAAAGAAGAGAAGGTAAAGATGATTGTTTATGTCAGGGGTTCTTGGCCCCTTTTTCTTATAAAACCAGTTGTATGATTTTAACGTTTTCAAAACACTAGAAACGAAAAACTTTCATTTACACCACTATTCCCCAGAATAGCCATCGTTTCATGCCATTATTAGCTCTCAGAATCTCTTATCCAAAAACTTCGCCGTTATGATAATTTAATGAAAATTTTTTTAGAAATTCTGCTATTTTTCGTAATGTTTGCAAAGTAGAAACTAACCAGGAATAAAAACGAAAAAAAAAAAATCAGAACATAATTTTAATAAAAATGTCAATATGATTTATTTACAGTTGAAAAAAAAAAATAGTTCGTACTATGCAATGTCGATATGCCAATACACAAGACCAAATTAAAGAAAGTCACACACAAATGTGTGTACTTCCAACGCCCAAAAGACATTACCAATTGCCTCCATTTATTAATAAACGTCTTACTACTTAAAAAGAAAAGTAAAAGAACCAAAAATGAGATTAAAGGGGAAAAAAATCAATTTTCTCTCTTTTCACCACGCATTTGCAGAATGCAGATTGAGACCTCCGGGCAAAACATTTGATAGCTCCCGTCGCTAATGAACACATTTCATAAGGAAAAATTGTTATAATCCCAATATTAAAATTCCAGCGGCGATACGAATTTGCATTTCCCAACTGAGCTCTTTACATTTCGAAATTGAAATTCGATATTTTTTGGTCCCTATTTAATTGACTCTCGTGAAGACACGTTTATTTTGAGATTTTCCAGCCTTGCCGTTTAAATTATGATGGATTTTGAAATATTCCCATTGCACGTGACGCTGTCTACACACAGAGCAGATGAGGAGAGAGTTTAAAAAAAAAAAAACTTTCTATTACAAAATGAACATAAAATATTTAAAATTAATGTTCGTTTAATTTTATTCGCAAAAATCATTTTTAATAGTAATAATAACTGAATAAATAAAATAGGGCTACGTCTTTTTCAATTTAGAGAACTATTAAAAACGCGAGGATATTAAAACTATCATGATGTGCGGCATTTCAGAAGATGTAATCATATTTGGAACTTCTTATATGATAATATATATATATATATATATATATATATATATTATACATATATATAAGATATTTTGGGGCACACACTTTCTAAATAATATTTGCGGAATTTTAAGATTTTTACCATTTGCAACTAGTACATGCTTATCTCTAACTAATGGTGGATACCATATATATATATATGATATATATATATATATATATATGATATATATATATATATATATATATATATATATATATATATATATGATATATATATATATATATATATATATGATATATATATATATATATATAAATCAAATTAAAATAAATAAATTGTAAAACATCCGTAGTTCACCCATCGTTTTACCTAACTCACAATTACTTTGGTAAGAGTCACGTAGACAATACTAATTTTGGTTGAAATTTCACAGCATGTGGTGTTACGTTTAACGTAACCTATACTGAAGTTTAAGAAAAATACACAAAATAATAATTCAGGTATTTTAGTTTTAGGGAAAAAACCATTAGGGAAAACATAGCTCCCGTGAATAAATTTTAGACGATTAAACTAACCGCAGCGTCCAAAAAAGTAACACAATTAATAACAAATCAACAACAAATTAAACAATATCTGACCAAGTCAAGCATCATTCTACGCTTAATATTATTTAGAACTGCTTTTAAATTCAATTAAAAATTGATTTTTAATTACTTTCGTACATAGTTAACTACTCGTTTTAAAAATCTTGGTTTAAGATACTAAATATTCAGAGTAAAATAATTGTAAGTAGCAACTATTATTTTTTCTTTCACAGTGAGCAGAAAGGTTTTCGCACGAGCATATCCAAATCGCTTTCTCATAGCTGCAACATTTCGCAAAAAAACTATTTTTTATGTAGCGAGGGGAGACGGAGGAGGGGGATCATTTCTCTACAGAAAGAGAAACGGCGTTGCGAAATAATTTCAAAGTAACGCGAGCTAAAACTAAATTTCAAGAAAGAATCGAAAAGGTAATCTCGGTGTTTTTAAAATTCCACGATTTCACCGCAGATCTTGATGATTAAACTCGAGACGAAACACATTCCTGAATACAGAAACGAAAAGCTAAATTTCATTCACCTTAAAGAACAATGCACTACTATAACGTTATAACTTATCAATAGAACTGCTATCTATAAAAGTTAATATCAGAAATTAAATAAATATGTCTAAATTTTTGTCTTCGTAGAGCTATTCTGCTATCCACAAATAAATCAGCGAAGGACATTCCTGAACACAGAAACAAAATGCTAAATAATTTCCTTCACCTTAAAGAATAATGTTGTACTATAAAGGAGAACTCCTAAATGAGAACTGCCATCCTTAACCCTTTAAGCGGTCAATTATTTTACCAGAAATGCTTCCAAAAAAGGCATATTTTTTATTGCATATTGTTAAGTACCATACTTAACAGAATAAGAATATAAAGAATTTTTATTTATTTATTTATTTATTTTTTTTTTTTTTTTCGTTTTCAATGCTTTTACAATATTTTTTATTTTACAATTTTGGTCACAAAATCCCGAAATATTTGCTTTTTTCAAGTATATTCTGCATGCAGTAATGAATGGTTTACAAATTACGCAAAAATTTCTCTCACACTTACTGTGAATTTTGAGGTTTACAATTTTCCGAACAGTTCGGGAAAACCAGAAAAGGAAATCTGAAAATATCGATGCCCGTACGCCGTAAGGGCAAACCAGATGAGGCCAATTTCGGGTAGCACGTACACCGTACGGGCAAACCGCTTAAAGGGTTAAAGGTTAATATCAGAAATTAAATTGATATGCCTACATTTTCGTCTTCGTAGAGCTATCCTGCTATCCACAAATAAACCAGTGAAGGACATTCCTGAATACAGAAACGAAAGGCTAAATTTCCTTCGTCTTAACCCTTTACGTCCCAAATTAATTTAGTAATGCTTTTTTATGTATATTTTTGGTTTTTTTGGTTGAAAATACATAAAAAAACATATTTATCGATTGAAAAATTTTGGAAAATTTGGGGGGCTAAGGCTCCCACCTCATTAAGGCCCCCAAGAAAACTGTTTCCGATTGCAGGTACCATCTGTCGGCATCTCAGCAAAAGACAAGGAGTGGTACTTCAGCATGATTACAGACATTTAGGATTCATAATACTAAATTAATATAAGTGGGACTTCTGAGTCCCGTCGGGGCATAAAGGGTTAAAGAATAATGCACTACTATTAAAAAGAAATCATAAATGAAAACTGCCATCTTTAAAGGTTAATGTCAGAAATTAAATAAATGTGTCTAAATTTTCGTCTTCGTAGAGCTATCCAGCTGTCCCCAAATAAATCAACAAAGCAGCCCAATAAACGAAAATCCAGCGCTGTTCAAATAATGTCATCGCCAATCTGCAAACGAAATTCCATCAGAGTCTGCCACGCTTTCCAGAAAATTGTTCCAGTCAAGCCCAGGGGCGTTGCAAAAGGGCGCCTTCCAATGAACTGAAATATAGATGGAGATCACGTGACTCGGTTATTATCTAAATGCTGAGTTCTTATCAGGTCTCCATAGCAACATTTGGTTATGCATTTCCTGTCGCATTTACGTTTAGTGTTGCACGCTATCAGTTTCATGGCCGAGGTCAGAAATGGACGCAGCACTAAACGACTCGCCGATTTATGATGGTGAGTGGGGCGATTTCAAATCTAGCATCGGTTTTTGCTTTATTTGGTGGCAAGCCCACTGCACTTGATCTCCGATAATTTTTCATGACGTACACTGCCATGGAAAAGATAACTGAACTCCTAGATATGGCGAAAGAATCTTTAAGAGAAAAATATATCAACCCAAATGAATTGTTAACTCGAAGTCTTATAACTCGAATAGTCCTTTATCTCAAAGTTGTCATTGGGTCCCAAATTCTTGAAAAGACTACCGAGAATTTCCTATAACTCGCACTACCAATAACTCGAGCTTTTTGCCGGTCACTGGGGACTCTTCCGAGTTATCGAGACTCGACTGTATTAGGATTTTTAGAAAATCACCCCCCCCCCCCACCACTACTATACACATACACCAAAGTTCACTACGAAAACTTTTCCTTTCACTTAAGGCAAGGGAAATTCCAATTTCGCTTCTAGTTAATGAAATTGGAGCAGTCGCTAGTAGTCCAGGAGCCAGCGACATATTTTGGTTGGTCATGTAGTATCGGCTAGTTTTTATTTCTGTAATAGATATGATGTTTGTATGAAGCTTCGTGGACTTCAACTGGGCTACAGTGGGTGGGTTAGGCAACGGCAGTCTCCCAAGTGCGTTAAAAATTTTTAAAAAGTATGTGATACCATATCGGTTGAAACTTCGTTTATTATTTAAATTATATCCTGTAGAAAAGATAAAAAATATTCAGCTGACTCGAAAGTGGTAGATTATACGTCAGCTGACTGCACAAAAGTGCGGAAAAAAATTGTCCTTTCAAATCGATTGAAAATTTGGTGTGTTATAGTTTGAATAATACTTAGAGCAGAAAAAATATTCAGCTGGCTATATGTGGGTGGGAAACCCTTCAGCTGACGCAATAAATAGTGCGTCGCGTGAATTAAGTCTGAGCGCCGCGAGTTTATATGAGTGATGCCAATGCCATCCACGGTCTGTGTAAATAACGTAGATTTCTAATAGAATGAGGAGAAACATTAGGTTTCTATCTAACCTAAATTCACACTGATGATTTGCATCATATTCGTAATGAGCACCATCACCATTACATATACAAGAAAATTCACTAGGAAAATGTTTCCTTTCACCTTAGGCAAAGAGAAAATCCGATTTCACTCATATTTTAAGAAATTGCTTCTGTCGCTAGTCTTTGTGTTTGTCGCGTAGATTTCCAATATAATTAGGAGAAACATTTTAGTTTTCAAACCTTAATTTACACCGATGATTCGCATCATATTCGTTATGAATACACATTTCAGAAAAACATCAATACACCCGCAATATATATATCTAAGCTTCATTAAAATAAGTACGTATTTAAACCTTTATTAGTAAATGGATTCATACAAAAAGACAGTAATTAAAATTAACGAGCTGCTTATAAAAATTGACACGTGTTTTAATACATTTACGTTCCTTTAACCTCAGATTCTATTCAAAACATGCGACATCAAACATTATAACATGAATACAAACATAACGATTTCAATCGACTCGAAAAATTTAATTAAGACTCTAAAGTATTGAAAATATTCTTTTAATAAACGCATAACATGTTTAACCTTGGAAGTTCCCTCGAAGCTTAAGATTACACTTAATAGCCGTTCATACAGAAAAGATCGATATTTACGGTAGAGAACACATAGTTAAAAGGATCAGAATTACATCAGGGTACTAAAAAATAATTTTTAGGAAACTTCGTTGGAAGCATGTATAAGACACCAAAAATTGTGGTAAACAGTTTAAAGGATGAAAGATCTTTAATCTAGGTTCTCTGAAATAATATAAGGATTCATCGTGATTTTATGGCTTCAGACTTTCAATGCAAGTGCACATAGGCGATTCTCTGTAAATTTTTTCACTTTTTTTTTCAAGAAATCAGCACCAAAAAATACATAAGGATCACTTATTACTCTTCTTGCAATTTTTCATTGCAGGCTTGTGTTATTAATGTGAATGCATAACAAAATTTAACTTTAAGGATAATTTGAGCTAATGCATATAATAATTACTTTTGGAATTATATTATTTTTTTACAAAAGACTCATAGGGGAGAAAACTAGTTGAGTGCACAAACTGTGTCATTGAAAAACAAGAGTTGCGGCTAGTTGAATTGTTAACAGAAAAACAAATAAGTTTAGGCAGCAATTCAAATAAGAAAATCTTTCCTTTAGAAATATTAGCAAACTATCGTGAATAAGTTGACCCAGGATTTCGAATTTGTGTGTCATGAATATTCATTGCATCTGTTTTCGGACAAAACAAATAGTAAAAGAATGTGTATAATTACTTATCACTTTTCTTTTTTTTTTTTAATTCTGTACTACTTTTTAAGAAACCAAAATCGACAAGGAAACTTAATTTAATTGCTATTCCTTAGCGTTTTGGATTGCTAACATTTTTGGCATGAAGGAGACAGAAAATGAATTAGCAAACAAAGGGCATGGTAAAGCTATTATCTTAAATTAAATAAAGAGCTTAATAAATTCGAAAAAAAAATAGCAACGAAACAGTTGAAGAGTTTTTACGCCATTAGAATTAGAAGCCTAAGTAAATTACTCAGTATTATACAAATACCGTTTCAACAATCTCATTTTCATTTTTTGAAGCGCGGGAGAGCAAAACACAAAAAAGAAAGGCTTAGTAAAGAAATGACAATGATAAAAAAAAAATCAAGTATTAGAAATTTACACACATATTTATTCATGAAAAATAGCATTTTTGCCCAGTGATCTTTTTGTACAACTTTTGCGTAGAAGAACTATAATAGTAGTAATCTTCTTTATGACTGGATTTAATCAGTGTATTGGCTGCGGTTTATAAAGCATGACATGCACAAACAAAATAAACAATACTTTTTCTAAAAATAAGAAAAAAAAATCTATGACAATTAGAATCGACTTTCTAGTAATTTCCTCTGAGGATGTTGTTGATAACATCATTCAAATAATTGGTCAGTAAAAGATAAATACAATAAAAACAGAAAATATTTGTACTTTGAGCACTTTCGCGCAATTGAATTTGCGTATAAATGTGACACAAAAGGATCAATATTAAAAAAAAAGTACAGCTCATTGAAAGGAAATTAAATGCTTTCATAATTTAAACAACTTTAAAATGTACACATTGCCAGTCTAGGACTTTTTTGTCATACTTTCCTATAATACTCAAAGCATTATAAAAGAGATACAAGTTTTTAAGATTTATCAAGGCCTAGATGGCCTTAAGATGAATGATGATAGCCCTTCTGAAAAACAAGATGGATGTTCAGAAAGACTCCCGTTTGGCATCTTTTGAAAAGAAATCTCCGGAGAGTTTGCAAACGGCGGAAAAGATTTGAGCACATTCCCATTCCACGATTGCGCCCCCACTCTAGTAACTCTTACTATACAAATACGCAGTCACGTCAGGATTTTGGTTAAGTTAAAGTAAACTTCGCGGAAAAGACAAAAATGAGGTTCGAAGTAATTTTTTCAGCTGCAAAAAACGCGAGACGAAAGGAAAGCATTTGTATTCAGAAGACATTAACATTTTTTTTTTTAATTTCCATCAACGAATAAAATACCTAAAATTATGTCAAAGAAACAAATAAAACGCGGTTCATCGTTAAGGAGCTATGGTGCCCCAAACACACAATTACACAAGACAAACTTCTGACACTCCTCTTTTTTGAGTAGGAATTAAAAAGCTAATAACAGTAATTAATATTTTACATTTGGTCCTACTATTTTTTATCTTTAGCCTCAATGCTTTGACACAGTCCGTATGTAAATTTTTAATATCCTAAGTCCAAACCTCAATTTAAGCATTTTTACAATTAGAAGTATGCATCTAGGACAAACGGTTGGGAAAATAAAGGTCTTGCAGATTAAATAGGAACACCCTATACACACACCATTTTACACTGATTTTTCCAATCGACTGAGAATTTCTTTCTGTGAAGCGCATTTTTTTTTTCATTGATCCTAATATTATGCAGTATTTGTCAGTCTCTCTGTGAAAGGTGAATGTCGACATTCACCGGCGATTAACCAGAAATCGGTCTTTCACTAATGATTTTGCAATGTGCATGTTGATATTTACTACGTTTCGCTTTTTCAGATTTTGGTCCCCATAAAAGTGGTAATGCTTCAAAAGAGCCAAGAAAATAATCTAAAAATATTATTTTCGAAATTTAGCTGTGGAAAAAAAAATCAGCAAAATATCTTATATCTGTCACAGAAACTCATATCTCCCTTTTTTTGTTCTTTTTCCTATTTACCCAAGACTTTTACAGCAGTTTCAAAGGAAAATAATTTGATCTTTTAAATTTTTTTTTCTTACTTCATTTTAGCTTCTTAAATTCATTTAGAACTTAAAACATTTGAAAATCTTTGTGATTAAATAAAACTTATTTGACAAGTTTCACAGTTGAAGCAAAAAAAAAAAAAAAATTCGTTTCTCAAGAGCTAATATTTACTTTTCAACATCATTTCTCGTCCCCCCCCCCCCCACATGAAGGGGAATAATACGCCAGCCCGTCACACAAACCGCGAGAATCGAAAAAGCTTTTACGCAGCGAATTGATTTCGAACTTCCGAAAAAGGTGGGAATGCAGCCAGAGAGGAAAACATCTTTATTCTTTCACAGATTTGGAAGAGTAAAATAAATCCCGCTGAGTAGAAATGACGTTCAATCGGCAAGCAAAAGAGAGAAATCGAAATGGCATTCTCTTCTAAAACAAAAGAACATGACTTTGTCTCCGAGAGAATTTACGATGTAAATTGTTGGCCAGCTTCGGAGCAGTTACAAGAAGAGTAAAATGGTGAAGATAATTCACAAAAACATTCAAGAATGTCAAACTGAAAGGCACAAATAAAGTGTTGAAATAAAACAAACAGACAGTGCCAGCATAAAAGAGACAGTTACACAGTTTTATATTCACAGAAATGGGGAAAGATGTCATAAAAATGATCTTTTATTATTTTTGCTTGTTTGGAACAGGAAATCGACAAGAAATGTGTTAAACACACACAATGTCTGGAAAGAGCTTTATAGCGCGAGAATTATGTAATCAATTTTCAGAAAATACAAGGAATCGGTTCTCTTTCATATTTCCGAAATAATAAGATTCGACAGTGAAATGATTGTGAAAAAAAAGTTTCATTCGGTAGACATTCTATTGAAAGAAAAATAGATTTTAAGAAAACATAAGACATCTTTAAGAGAAATGTACATCACTAGTTTTTCTTTCGTATTTTTGGTTCAATTTATCAATTCAATGACAAAACTTTGCGTAATAGGGGAAAAGACACAGTGAAATACATTAAGAATGGAACTGAGGCAACGAAACTATATATTTGTGTCAAAAAAACTTTGAGATGGGAAAAAAATGTTTTGAAATTTTAAAATTCATTTTCTAGCTAAAACTTACTGTAAAACAAATATTAAAAATCAATTATATATAAAAAACATATAAAAGGGTGCATTCGTAAATTTTAATGATTATTTTTCATCGGGAATTGATTTTAATATTTCAGTTTTTTATTGGAGAAATTTACAAGTTTTAGTCGAGTGATTTTAGAAAGAAATTTTGTAAAAAGAAAATGAATGATTCGCGTAAAAATGAAAATCAAAGAAAAAATTAAACGAAACATTGGTTGAAAAATAAATATTTTCCCATAAAAGTAGCACCGGTATGTCACGATTTATTTTTATGGAGTTATGTCAAAGACACTGTTTATCAACCACTGACGCCAAGAACATACAAAAACGCATTTGTGACGCATTACGAAACATGGATATGGTAATACAATAACAAAACGGGCGGAATGAACAAATCATGCAACAAGAGACTCACACATTTTGAACACATTTGTAACAGGTAATACAACAATAAAATTATATATATATGTACTATAATATATACTATTCCGTACAATAAGTGACTGACTCATTTTGAACGTAAATAAAACAACACAGTTTGAGATACTAAAGAGCCGTTCGTAGCATTTTCATTAGAAAGCCAATAAATTTGGACAAATACATTTCGTTCAGGTAGTTCAAAATATCTAAAGGGCGCTGGCATACGAAAAACTAAATACAATACTCTCAATATGGCCGCCCTTTGCAGCAATAATGTGGCGCAGTCGAATAACAATATTTGCACAGATACGTGACACTGTCTCAGTCGAAAGAGCGTCACATGCATTACAGAGTAATTTTCCATATCTGCAAGAGTTTGAGAAATTTGTGACTTAAAATCCACGAACTCGCACAAACGCAGAAAATTTTGTCAGTAAGCTTGAGTAAAAGCCTATCTCCACTCGCAGTTTTACTGAGAAAGACGAAAACATATAAGGCCGTCTTTCTCATTTTCAGTTTCATCATAAACTTTTAACATGTATTAAGATTCAATCTTCACTGATTTTAACGCAAGTTTTACCGATTTCAACACGCACTGTGCATGAAAACGCATAGCAGTAATCATATATCTCTAGTTTAAGATATGTGTTGCGTTATTCGTGTATTTTGGTACCGGGGCTGTTGTATGATTCAAATCTAGAATATGAAGGAGGTCAGGAAGGAAATTTCCATTAGGGCTTAAACATTGGTTAATTTATATGTACTTGAATTATAGAATGGTCCACATTTATATGGATCGTTACAGAGACAGCGAAGACGAAAATAGATTCTGTAGCGGAGAAGAGATATTCAATATCTGTTTCAAATTTCTCTTTGCTTCAAAGGTTCCCAACAGGTAGATCGCGAGACCACTAAAAGTAAAGAGCACTCTCCAAGTGTTTTTTGAGCATTTTAACAATTAAATTACCTAGTGAAGCAAGGGAACATTTTATGCATGTAAATTAAGTCAAACTGAAATTTTAAAAGGAAAAGCTTTGGTTAGATACAATTTATGCTCTTACAAAAGTAGATTTGTAAAAATGCAACTCATCGCGATTCATATATCGCACCCTTGCTACAAAAGTGCCACAACTCAAAAAACTACGTTTTCCATGAATTGCAAAAAACTGTTCCCGGGCTAACTAGGCACATTTTAGTATTTTTGAATTTGTCAATATGAACACCGATACATCTCAAACTATGATCCTTAGTTACGCACGTTACTCTACGACGGCTGGACGACAACTCAAGATGTGGCATTTCAGTGGAAGGAGTCCTATGCATCTTGATAACAACAAAACGCCATAACTGCCCTTTGGCGGCTGATTTTTCAATGCAACTTCTGGCTCTTTTGAAGATTGGTAGAGACGTGTAAACTACGTCTAATGACGGTCATAACTCAAAAATTACAATTTTTGAGTTGTGGCACTTTTGTAGCAAGGGTGCGATATAATTTCTAAGGTTAGATTTGTTTATATTATTAAATTCATGAGTTTCAATTGTTGACCCCAAAAAAATTTGAACCGCTTTAAACATGCCTTTTAGAATAGGGACCTGATTTTTTTTTTTTTTTTTTTTTTTCGGAGCAAGTATCTCCCAAGTATCCCCTCCCCACTTCTCAATCCACCAACCTTCCTTCTTTGTTTAAAATTCTCTTTCGCCACCCATCCACCAGTTTTAAGCAGAAGTTCAAACTTCATTTTGATTTAAAACGAAAGACTAGCTCCTTTTTATTCGCAATCATGCTAAACACATAGTGAAAATATAAACACGGGGCTCAGCTGGCTGTAGTTTTCATTTGGAGGTTTTTCTCACAGTTCGACAGATATGCAAGCATCTTTCAAGAGCAACGTTGCGTTTGCTTTTGTAATCATATTTACCTTGTTCTTCAGGGCAGATCGAATTGGAACACAAAATAATCACTTTTGGAAAAAGGAATAAAACAAGAGTTCCGACCGTGCGTTACCACGTATAAAATGTTTGAGATTATTTTAAATATTACCAAACAGTACTGAGCAATACGGTGGCCCGCCCTGAGCCCAGCGGGTAGCAGGACTCGGGCGCGCTGTAATGAGAAACTTTTCCGTGAAGAAATATTTTTTTATTATTTATTAAGGTTGGAAAAAAAAACCGTTTAAAAAAAAAAAAAAAAAGCCCAGCCCGCCTGGGTTTTTGATCAAAAACCCAGGTTTTTCGGGTTTTTGATGAAAAACCTGGGCTTTTTCAATAACCATTTAATATCATTCTCTATTCAAACACTGTGCACCTACAGTGTTTGAATTACTTTTCATAGAACCAGGGGAGTCCTGAAGAGAGGTCACTCCGACCTCCTAAAAAAATTCTTATTCCACAAATTTGGAAACGGCATTGCAATATTGAATTTTTTAACTTGATATTAGATTTTAAATGGATGTTGAATTGAGTTTGTGGATTAGAATAATTATAGCTTAATTTGATCTTCTAAGTATTTAGAAAATAGAAAAACAAAGAGTGTGAAATTCACGAGCAGTTTTATTTCTAATACCTAATTAGTTGTCAGGAAAAGAAGATGGCAATTTTTGGACCAGGTACTGACCAAGATTAAATATTGTAACAAATTAGATTGTTCAATACCAATTTCTAGGCTTTGTAGGCATCAAAATGTTTGTAATAAACAAATAGTGTGAAATTCACGAGCAGTTTTATTTCTAATACCTAATTAGTTGTCAGGAAAAGAAGATGGCAATTTTTGGACCAGGTACTGACCAAGATTAAATATTGTAACAAATTAGATTGTTCAATACCAATTTCTAGGCTTTGTAGGGATCAAAATATTCGTAATAAACAAATAGTGTGAAATTCACGAGTAGTTTTATTTCTAATACCTGATTAGTTGTCAGGAAAGGAAGATGGCAATTTTTGGACCAGGTACTGACCAAGATTAAATATTGTAACAAATTAAATTGTTCATTACCAATTTCTAGGCTTTGTAGGGATCAAAATATTCGTAATAAACAAATAGTGTGAAATTCACGAGCAGTTTTATTTCTAACACCTAATTAGTTGTCAGGAAAGGAAGATGGCAATTTTTGGACCAGGTACTGACCAAGATTAAATATTGTAACAAATTAGATTGTTCAATACCTTTTTCCAGGCTTTGTAGGGATCAAAATATTCGTAATAAACAAATAGTGTGAAATTCACGAGCAGTTTTATTTCTAATACCTAATTAGTTGTCAGGAAAGGAAGATGGCAATTTTTGGACCAGGTACTGACCAAGATTAAATATTGTAACAAATTAGATTGTTCAATACCTTTTTCCAGGCTTTGTAGGGATCAAAATATTCGTAATAAACAAATAGTGTGAAATTCACGAGTAGGTTTATTTCTAATACCTAATTAGTTGTCAGGAAAGGAAGATGGCAATTTTTGGACCAGGTACTGACCAAGATTAAATATTGTAACAAATTAAATTGTTCAATACCAATTTCTAGGCTTTGTAGGGACCAAAATATTGGTAATATTTAGTTTTTGTCTGAAACAAATGTTTTCAATTTGCAGTAAGATTTGAAAAAACCCACTTTACCAACATAGTGGGTTTTTTTTTAAGTGGACCAACCCGAAAAAAACCCGGACGGGTTTTTTCAAACTGGTCCCGCTTTGTCGAACCCTGTTATTTACACATCTTTAAAGAGACTTCGTTCTCGCCTCAATTGAGAGTGGGGTCTCCTTATAAAGGCACAACGAAGAATCGCAAATATTTTTTTCTAGTAGAGAGAAGGAACATCTTGACCACGGAGAGATGGCGCATGACCTCGAAGCGGAAACGGATCTCTTTACTTTATAGCAGGAGGCATCAGGAAAATCACATGCACCATCTCTCCGTGGTCAAGCTTTACTGCTTGGAAATGTTTTGTTTGCGTTTTCAAAGGCTTTTTATGAGCTCTCTAAAAAGCATTTGTGCAAGTTAATTTCATGTTGACAACATTGTATTTGTTTTAATTCGAAATTAAACACTTATGTCTAGCGCAGCTAGAATTTACCCTCTGTTATAACAGGTATAAACTACCGTATTGGGATTGGAAGTATGTGTTAAACCAAACATCACCGCGCCAATGTAGCTGTGTAAATCAATTTAGGAACATTAAATTTCAAACATGGTTCAGTTTCAAAAATGAGATTTTAAGTTTCTTTAAAATAAGAGTATTGTAAAAAGAAGAAAAGTCTTTTAATTTTTGTATTTTAAAACACAAATCATTCTATTAAATCTATTCTTCAGTCGATTAATGGTAGAAATAGTCACTAAAATAGCTGATTTTATCACATTTACTCGTTTTCATATATCTCTCTTTGAAAATAACATAGTTACGTCCGTTTTTCGATAATTTTTGTTTTTTGTTAATTTTGTTGGAATAGGTAAAAGTTACTAAATTATCACAGAAAAGTATATGAGCTATTTATCATGTACTTTTCTTACCAAATCAAAAAACTTAAAACTTCAAAACTTAATGCTTCAAAACACATTTTCTTTGAAAGAATGTAAAATAATGTATAAATGCACACATGAGCATAGGAAATCTGCATACACGTGTTTCGGCGTTACAAGTAGCGCATTTTTCAATGCAAAGAATGTGAGCTTTTGGATGAAAAGACATCCGAGAAAAGACTTTTGACAGATGAATATGTTCTAAGGAACATATTTGCAGCCAAAATATCCACCTTGAGCATCACTGAGTAATCTGGAAAGAGTTTTCTTCTAATCTCTGCATGTATGTTCGTATGTGCGTATGGTTTGCTGTAGAAGGTTAAAATTTCACATGCAGGGTCTGTGTAGTGTCTCGTCGCTCTATTCTCTTTGCCAAATTGGAGATATATTACCAAGATGGAGATAAAAATGAGATGCTGAATTCTTTGTTGACCCAATGTACGATACAAAACAGGTAAAATACTAGTGTACCCAATTTGATGGTACAGAAAAATTAATGGTATTTTCGTGATCAGTAAAGCATTTCCAATGATATAGGGCGTTCAATCTGAAATCTAAAAAAAAAAGAAAAAGAAATCGACAATACCCCCCCCCCCCCTACCACCTACGTTTCATAATTTACCGTTTCAACCAAAACAGGTTCATTATCAATTGAGACATTGACATAATACTCAAGAGCATAAGAGAAGATTGCTGCTGCAAACAAAACCAGGATTAAACAGAGTAAACAACTCTCAGCTCTCCATAATGGCAAACCACTCCGAAAAATTTCCCAAGAAAACCGCTTCAGGCTGATCATTAGTGTAGGAGTCGATGCTTTGAGGAATATTAAACATCTTTGCAACACTAAGATAGATAGACAGATAAGGCTCGAAAATTCGAGCAAAAGATATAAACAGCCAGGAAAATAATTATATAATGACAAGGAGATGTTAAGAGATTTCAAAAAGGAAAAGTTACGACTAGGTTTCTATTTTTCTAGTTCAACGCATCGCTGGGAAACATTTGAGATGTTTAGGTATTTGCACTCTCCGAAATGTTAGTAATTAATGACTATCTGTTCGTAAGGTAAATCGAAAAGCACGAAGACTATAAATTTCAGCAATGAGTAAAATTTATCGAACGTGAGTAAAAGGATCCTTTTCTCATATATACTAAGGCGATTCAAAATTTAAGGGGTCACAGTACTTTTATAACAGTTTTCGTAAATTTACATGAAAAATGTATTTCTTTGAAACCGTTGTTTCTGCACAAATTTAACAATCAATAATTTATTTTCAAACAGTGAAATTTTTGTCCACTTTTTTTTGAAAAATTTAAGAAAATTTCATTTTTTTAAAAACCCTAAGGCTTTTTTGTTTTTGCACTTATTTCAAAATTTCTTTTTGCTAAATGATCACAAAAATTACCTCTAAAAATGTCCGCACTCATTTTCTTATATATTGATTTGAAAATATTTTGTGACCTTTTATGCAAAACATCGTAAAAAAAATCTTCGAAAATTTTGACTTTTGAGGTTCAACAAGCTCTAAAAATTTTAGTTATTTATAAAATGCTTATTCAATGCACAGTTTTGTGAAATATATTGTCCTAAGTGCAAAAAATATTGTTTTAAAGCTGTATTTTTAATAGAAAAAAACCTTAGCGATTAGAGTAACATAGAAACACTAAAAACTGATCATTGAGAAAAAGCACATAAGAGTTGCTTTTCCATTAGAACACATAGCGTTCAGCTTTAACTTAATGCATTGATATTGATTATTGTAATTTATGCCTCAAATTCAAAAAAGAAAAACTTGCATGTTTGAGGCATTATGGAATAAAATTAAAAAAATACACAAAACAATTACAGCTTCCCTACAAGATGATCTGAAGCAGTGACTAGTCTCCATGTTGTTTCGAACCAAGTAAACGGCCTAGCTCGTATTTTCGCATAAAAGGAAAATCTAAGTTAACATACTAATTAAATTACAATTTCAAAGCAAAACAAGCTTATTCGAGAACGTTTTTGATGAAATAGTGTTAATTACTGCTATCAGATTAGTTGAAACAAACATTTAGGTTAAGAAATGACTGAATAAAACATTTAAAAAAAATGATTTCGCCAAAAACTGGACTGCGGTCATTTTTCCGGTGGATACTTTTTTTGCTCTCAAGTTCTCGCTAGTCTCCGAAACAAGATTATGAACTCAAATTTTGCTTCAATAAGTTTTTGGGGCTACAAAAAAAAAAAAAAAAAAAAAATCGGAATTGATTTTTGTAAGAAAAGTCAAAAAAAAAAAAAAAAACTTTATAGAGCAGCATCGTCGAATACAATAAAATCAACCTTTTCTTCAGCCCGATCACAGACTCTCATTGGCTTCGAAATATTTCTTACTGCGAATTTTATTCACCGAAGCACGAATCTTTTTCTAACCCCTATGCCTGTTGATATACAACAAACGATTGAGTAAACCTATAATTCAAGAGTCTGTCCATCAACAACTATTGAGATCACTCCGAAATACTAATAAAAGAGACGAGACATTGTGTCGAGTATGTAGTTCTCTCCAGTATAAAAAAAGCTGAGTCACGGTTTAGTTTCAATAGCATCGACTTTTCTATTGGCTGAGTCCAGAAAAGAATTCTATACGTTCGCAAATGGATAAAATTTCTCTCATTCTTTGGAACAGGCAGTGCCAATAATACGAACACTAAAAAAACAATTGTTAGATGAAAAAATGATTGAATAGAATAAGTTTCGAGTTTTAGTACATAAATCATGGAATCTCAAAAATTGAATTATTTTGGGAGCAACGCAAAAATTATAGGAAACAAAACGAAAACTTAATTTCACACTAGTGGACCGCACACTTTTCAAAGATTTCATAATTTAGCATTGTACAATGAATTATTAGATTTATTTATTTCACTTAAATCATTTATTTAAAACTTCTCTAATGTGCGTGAGTTCATTTCATGCAAATATTATACATTTTTTTTTATTATGACCCCCCCCCCCAATAGCAAATGTTACAATAATAATAATATAATATGATTTCACAATATTCAATTATTAAGCCAGTATTTTGTACAAAAACCATTACTTTGTTAACATCGTTACCAAAGCTAATTATTATCTAAATGAATCAAAATTCATTTGAAAACGATTTTTTTTTAATAATTTGCATTAAAAAAATTTTAAATAAAACAACATGAATGTTCACATGAAATGGATACATACATATTACAGAAGTTATAAATAAATGATTTGAGTGAAAGGAATAAATCTAATAATTTATTACTCAATATTAAATGAAATCTTTAAAAAATTGAAAAGTGTCCAGAATTAAGTCCACTAGTGTACACAAGCAAATAATTAAAAAAAAACATCTCTATGGAAGTAAAAAACATATTCGTTACCTTTTCAAATTTTGGTATGAGTGTGTTCATATAAACTAATGTGTGTGCCTAGTATTTCTCCTGAAGTTAAAAAAGATATTTTTTAATTCGCAATATGGAATACATGGAACGCTATTACTCCTATTACATCCATTCCTTAAAATAATTTTACTCTTATACATTTCAGAATTTTTGAAAGGAAAGACATAAACAAGTTTTAAAAGATAACTGAAATGCACTTTGAGAAATAATATTCCGCAAAATGCCTGAGGTATGGATGGAAGATATCAATTTTATTTACCAGAAAGTCGGAATTTTTTGAAGCTATTCAATTTATTTGGATTCAATTTCAAACGGGAATTTTGAAAAAATGTCAAACTAAATAGAGAATGGATAACATACTATAGACGAAATTTTGAAGAACTTTTTTAAAAAGAAAAACGCAACGACGTTTTACATATAAGTACTAAAACTTTCGTGAAAATTTTTAAAGGTATTGTACTACAATGAGAATGCAGTGTATTGGAAATGAATCTATTCGCGAGGCTATATAAAATTTTCATTGGAATCAAAGTATGAAATGTTGATCAGCCATGTGTACATAAGATTGAAATGAAGAAACAACGAAAATAGAGCTCAAATTGACAAGACAAAATATTAAACAGATTTTAAACTAGAAAACATAGGAACAAAAATTATTGCATGCTTTTACTAATCATTTATTTTCTAGAAAAATCAAAGAAAAAAAGGAAAATCAGAAATAGTTTGGCTTTGTTGCGAAACATAATTTTCTCCTTCCTCAAAGTTATATTGAGTACTGAAGATTCCACGCACTTTGTCCATAAACAATAATCAAGGCCATTTCAAATTAAAAGTTATACTTCGCAGCAACTTAACTTGGCAGTGACGTCACTACGGGCGGATGACGTCATCGTAACGTTTGCGTGACGTTAGCCTATGAAAACCGAGCTAGATAAAACGTCACGGCCTACTTGGCGAATAAGAGGAGATCTCTGACTGCTTGTGAGCTCTTATTGGCTCCGCCCGAAGTGACGTCACTGCCAAGTTAAGTTGCTGCGAAGTATAGAAACATATTCTATTTGCAAAAATGCCGAAAATAGTGTCCACTGAATTTGATCACTGTATAAGATTAGACGCTGTACCGAAAGCAAATCAACATAGAGTATATAGGGCTTAAGTTGGGGATTTTTCCACTGGTAGTTATAATGGGATGGTCTTTATAATGTGTGGTCCGAATAACGATCATCGACTGTATCGAAATTATAGTGAAAGCCAGAAGTTCTGATTTCAAGCAGAAATATGCTATAAAATGGCGAGTTTTGCTTTGCAACGAGAATTAAATTCTGCTTTCGCTTGCGTCAATAGTCTCTTAATACTTTCTATAGAAATTACATGTATTGAAGGCATGGACTACACAGGTCGGCAAAAATAAACTTTTTAAAATTGTTTTGATTTATTTAACTGATATGTATGCACTTTTTGCGCTGATTTCAAAAAAGGCATTAGTTTTTTTTCTATCACGTAAGGCTTGCCTAGAAAATAAAGTTGAAGTTTTTGGAAAAAATACAAGAAACGGACAATTTTGGATTTGTTTTATATTTTAACGTAAAGTAAAAGAAGAAAAATAAGCAATACCTAGCTGAAATGAGCATAATAGTGCCCATATGTTACGAAGTTATTATAAGTCTTGGTAAAATCGTCTTCTTTTTACATCAAAGCTTCTTTTGGTACTTTTTCGGCTGTGTTCTTGTGAACTTTCCCTGTTTAACATCCAACAGTTTGAACCAGAGAAAACCATGGGGCCGTGGTGGCCCGATCGGTAAGGCAACGGACTCGTGTCCGGAGGGACCCGGGTTCGATCCCAGCCGATCAAAGATCCACCGTCTTGATTAATGGTGGCTGGGAGGCGTTAAAAATGTCGTGGTCACAAAGTCCTCCAAGTGAAACGATACCTCTGGGGGTGCTGGGCCTAGGGATTGCTCGACCCTAGGTTCTGGTTCAAAATTAAGAACAGAGCGCTCTCCAGGGCCCTATCCCGGTTAAACCACGAAGCTGTGGTAGGTACAGGGGACCCTGGAGTGTGAAATGAATGAATGAATGAAATGAAATGCAGAAACCCATATCACTCTCTTGTGTAAAAAAGGGATAAATTCCCTTTCTCAATATCGGTACGATGAACATGAAACACCAGAAACTAACATATGTCTTTCTTTGCTTAGACCCAAAAACTTCTGCTGAATCTTTTGGCAGTTAAATATCTTGTACTTAATCGTTCAACTCTGATTGAGAGAAAAGTTTAGGCTCATTGGTATCTGTATTGTAGCTGTTCTCACTATCGTAGCTACTCCCAGTGACATTTGGTCTAAATTTTCTAAAATATTGTCCAGGGTATCCGGAGTAAAGGAATAGGCAAGTCAGGTCCATGAGGAACAGGGCGAATTGCCGAACGTATGTTGGTTGGGTATGAAATTCCTTCCTGTTTTTCAAAATGAAGCCTTGAACTGAAGAACAAAAATAACAGTCATCACTGTGATTTTCACTCGCTCTCCAAATCATGTATTCTCCAAAACGAAATGACTTTTTGTTACCTTGAAACCATTGTTTCAGTTCTTCCAAACATACAGAATATATTATATGGGGAGTCAAAGATTCTTCTTGGGCCCCAAGTTTAATACCAAAGTATGCAAAATACACCTTCTTAACAAAATTAGAAATGTTTCTTTGTTTCTTCTGGACATTATAAGACCCACGAATATAACAAACAGTTAGGAGAGTTGACACATCCTCTAATAGACATTTCTTTAAAAAAGCACAACACTGTTTGATCTGTTACTAGGGATACACCGATAAGCAAATTGGCCGATTACCGATTACTCCGCAGACGATAATCGGCCGATTAATCGGTGAAGCCGATTAATGATTAAAATGAGTATTTTCAGTACTACCAATTTCACCGTTACTGTTTTTTATATATATATATATATATATATATATATATATTATATATATATATATATATATATATATATATATATATATATATATATATATATATATATATATACACACATATATATATATATATATATATATATATATATATATATATATACAGGGTGTCCACTCCAATCGTGGACCAATAGCTAATTTTTAAACCGTTAGAGATAAGCATAGAGTTTATTTAGGAAAAAATCTCCAAATTATGAAAGGAATTTTGGGTCTATTCAATGTTTTTCAAAAAATCAAATTTTGAAAGAGTTACGAAATTTAAATTTTTATACAGCCCCCCAATCCTATCAATCATATTTAGTAAAACATTCTTGACACTGTAACGTTTAAAACTAAAAAAAAATCACTCTTCTACCACAAAAATTGACCGAGTTATGACGTTTTGAAAAATCAAGATTTTGAAGGATTACGCATACGGTCCCTTAAGCGATCGCTCGATGACGTCATGAAATAATGCAAAATCTTGATTTTTCAAAACGTCATAACTTGGTCAATTTTTGTGGTAGAGGAGTGATTTTTTTTTAGTTTTAAACGTTACAGTGTCAAGAATGTTTTACTAAATATGATTGATAGGACTGGGGGGCTGTATAAAAATTTAAATTTCGTAACTCTTTCAAAATTTGATTTTTTGAAAAACATTGAATAGACCCAAAATTCCTTTCATAATTTGGAGATTTTTTCCTAAATCAACTATATGCTTATCTCTAACGGTTTAGAAATTAGCTATTGGTCCACGATTGGAGTGGACACCCTGTATATATATATATATATATATATATATATATATATATATATAATTCCAACTTTTGAGATATTTGCTAATTTTTTTCTCCCATTTTTCCAATTTTCCCGAAATAATTTCAAAATTTTATCGAATTTCTCTGAACCAATTTTCATATTAATGTCAATAATATTCTTCGCTTTGTCAATAATATTCATCGCTAATCATGTAAACTAGAAATAAAAATTCAAAAAAAAAAAGGGAGTGGGAGTCTGTGGGGTGAACGCTCCAATTTTGAAGTTCTTGTGGTTTAAATTTTTCAATTATTAGCAGTAATGCAATTCAAGACTTTTATTCTTTGTTAAAATTAAAGATTATATAAAAACACTATGCTAAGGAGAAAAGTATCGACGCATGAAAAATGTTGATACATTATCTATGTGTATTTTTATTCAAACATTAATGTATTAAAAATTTATATTAATTGTGAGGAATATTATTACTGTTAATAAAATTATTCATCATGGTTTCTTAGTAAAGGTTTACTTCAAAAAAGATTTTTTTCCACCGATTAATCGTCCGGAATTTGCCGATTATTAATAATCAGCAAAGTGGCCGATTATGGCCGATTTATCGGTACTACCGATTAATCGGTGCATCCCTAATCTGTACACCACAGTGGCTACAGCTCCGCACTGAGTAACTGGATTTTCTCAGTTTAGATATATTGCCTTATTCAAACAAATAAATAAAACTTTATTTCTTGCAAATAACGTACTCACATTATTTAGTAAAATGTTCACCTTTCACCATGAAAGCTCTATTATTCAGATAAAGTTTACCACTTATATAGGCTTCAATGTTGAAAAATCCTACACATATTGAACCTGAAAACCCTAAAAATAAGAAAATTTCACCTGAAATTTGTGACGTATCTGAGGGTGATGGAATTTTTTCACTATTTTCTCCGTAATCAGCACATAAAACACTGCTGAAACCACTCGTTAAATATGACACAATTTTTTCATCGCAGGTCTGCGCTATTTGTACGTCAAAGCACATTTCTTCCTCAAAAATGGATTTTTTTTTTAAATATGAAATAGCAGCGGTAATATATGAACTTTTAAACAACCTCCCCATATTGCTGCTTCAAAACATCACTGCACTTTTTTTTTTTTTTCACAACAGCAAACAGCATCACTTACCATAAATAAAAGGAACGTTCCCCAGCATGCGAAAAAAGTTGGACCATATAGCCATCGCAACTTTTAGAATAAAAATAATGGACGCATAAAAGCAGTCGTAGATTCAACGTCTAAGAGACTTTTAGTGACATCTTGCATAAGATAACGCTGTAACGTACCTTGCAGCATTTCACTTAACAAAGGTTGAACGTCTGGTGGAGGCGCAAAGACGAAAGAAAAGGGCGACAGATTTTTATGAAACCAAAACAGGAAACTTTTGACGAAGACAGAGGGTTGAGGAAAAAAGATGAAAAAATGCAATGTAAAATCGATGCCTAGAAGAAAAAGAAAAGACTGGATGGTTCCTATACAATGGGAACTCTCCAATTGAAAGCGGAGGATTATCATTTTGGGGCACAAATAATGAGAAGCTGGTTTTTTTTCTCAACGCTGAGCTAAGGAAGTGTTTTACATGACAATGCAGCCGAATGGTTGATTAATGGCTGTCAACGACAGAAGCACCCATTAAATAAAACAGATTGGGGCGGCACATTCCATACAGCTCTAACAAACCAAAAAGAAAGTACATGGTGAAAAGTAGAAGAAGTGCTTAAATTAAATAGGATTAAATATTCCAACTTATTTAGGAAACAAAATTTTACTGCAGCAATAAAATGTATGAATTACCATATTGAGTGTTTTCGATATTTAAAGATGAGAATAAAAGAAACATACATTTTTAATACCTTACTAACAAAGAAGTATTACAAATTTGAGCAGAGTCAGTTTGTCATAGATTAACATTTTCCCGTCAACTATTCGCAAATTAGTAACACATGAAGACAACTTTCATGGTTGTAGAATTTGCATTTGCAAAATTTTCAAGTTCTTCATCAGCGGCATCAATTGTAGTAAAGATTCTTAGTTTCAATCTGCAGAAAGGAGCGAGGTAAATCAGTATCCCAAGTAGCACACCTCGTTTCATAAACGTTGTAAAATGGTTATTAACGTTGTGACAACCGCTTAAAAACGTTTATAAAACGTCTAACGTTATTTGTAATACCTGGGATGATTTTCAAAAATAGCATCAATGGCAAGTTTCGTAAACCGGCTATTGCAGAGCGAACAGGAACACCAACTACAGCCTGATAAGAGAAAAGTGTTTTTGGGGTTTGGACCAATCATTGACGCCCTTTATCGAGAGCTTAAAACAGCAGCCATAAACCGTATAGTGAATTAAAATTTAAATAAAACATATAGGTTTGTACGTTCTCTGTTAAAAAAAAAGTCAAAAAATCGAATGTTTTCTTCTAGATGCTTTGACTACTGAAAAAAGTAAATGCAGCAAATGAAAATTAACCTTTTCACCAACCTCAATCTATATAAATCAATGATAAATCCTTGATTACTCAAAGAAAATGATAATTCTACTGAATTTCCTTTAACGTATATAGATATTGATTTGCCAGTTAATAAAACTTAAGGAAGAAGGGAAATTTAGCCATCATTAAAACTAGACAGACAGGTAGTAACAAGCCATTAATTTACTTGACAAACAAAAGCGCTGATGAGGTCTCCACAAAAGAAATTTTTGTATAAATAGTTATGCAACATTGGCTATATGAAAGAAATAATTTGTGGATATATCTTCAGTGTCAGTTCCTGATGAAACTCAATGTCATTTTGAAAGCCTTAGCCACCATATATCCAGAAAAAGAAAAATAACTAGGTGGCATCATTGAAAAACATGAAGAAATGAAAATGTTGTAATATTCGTGTTGCTTCAAAATCGATTCACACACGTATATCAAAAATGTATTTCCAGTTAAACTGATAACTTTACAAAACAGTTTGAATGAAAATAAAAACTTCTTCACTTCCAACAAAACTGAATTGTTCAAAATGCTCTTAATCAAATTTTGTTTTAAAAGTGTACTTGATGCTCTCGTTTTTATTTTTTTGTCATTCAAGTCCCTATTATTAAGATTACAGAAAGAAAATAGAAGCTTTTCTTGCTTACGCCAAGGTTAGATAATTTCTTTAACTTGAAATGTCAATCTTCGAAACGTTGTTTTGAAAAATCTGAATTTAAAGCATAGTCGTTTGTTCGCTGAAAAAAATGAACTGTAGTCTTTACAGATATAATACTGGCAGCCGAGGTTCCAGTGTAAAACTAAAATGCACAGTAATAAACTGTAAAAATAGCAATTTTACAGTTTCTCGCTGTAAAGTAAGAAATTTTACAGTTTATTGCCGAAAAATTTAATGGTAGCAGAGGTTCCAGTTTAAAACTGTAAAATGCACGGTAATAAATTGTTAAATTAGCAATTTTACATCTTATTACTGTAAAATTAGCAATTTCACAGTTTAGTACTGTAAAAGTAGAAATTTTACAGTTCATTACAGTAAAACTAGCAATTTTTACTGTATATTACTGTAAAATTAGTTGTATTATACTGTAAAAACAACATTCATTTTTTACAGTGCTGAGGATAATGCTAAAAAGTTTTGTAAGTTTACTGCTTGGTTGGCGTTCGCAAAAAAAAAAAAAAAAATGTTTTTATGTTTTGATTAGCTCCGTCAGCTATGGGGACATTTTCCACTATTTATTCTTCATATTCATCGCTTTATTACTGTCATCGGAAGCGAGTATTAAATCATATATTGAGAGAATTCGTGATGTTACAGACGATACATGCAACATTGACTTCTTGGAGAACTACGAGAAGAGTTACAGCAGCTTTGATCCTCACTTGCAGTGAAGGAAGATCAGAGTTGAAGATCGGAGTTAGCCCCTCTTACTTGAGATCTTAAGACATAACAAAAATAATGCTAGAGCTACTTTAAACAGCTACGAAACTAATTTACCGTGAAAAAAATCTAAACAAAAAGTAAATATAAGTCTTGTGGATGAAAAACGATTTGATCTATATATCGAAAAACGTATTAAGCGGACTTTTTGAAAAAGAAAAACGTAAAATCCGGAACATTTTAACATTATTAGTATAGCCTTTTTCAGGGACCAGCCGAAAAAACGTATTACGAAAAATCAGGGGTTCACTGTCAATGTAACAGAATTTCTTGCGGAGTTTCGGAGTATCATTAAAAAATATTTCGACAGTAGAAACATACTGCACACATTAACATTTTATTTTTCAAAAAAGATCTCAAACAAGTTCTAATTGGGCAATGTGATAGTAGACAACTAGTTTCGGACAATGACAATCTCCTTCTTCTACGGATACCACGCTCTGGGGACTTACAATTTATTTACTTTTTCTCCAATGGGCTTGAATAAAAGAACGTTTATGATCCCTATTTTCGAACATCTCTTTACCTTTCTTTCACAGGATTTCCATATTAGCGCGAAGAAGTAGTAGGTTCGAACCCGGGCCCACCTATCGTGACATTATTAGCAGAGTAATCTGTAAGACTCTCGCAACCTAAGGCCTAGATACATAGCTCCAATTGCAAACATGATCAAAATAAGATGCCGAGTTGAAATATAAAAGTTTGAACCGCAAAAAGAATTAAGTGAAAAAATACAAAATATAAATTTTTTTCTGCCCCCGGCTCCTAAAGTTGTATGTAAAGATATCACTAGCAGCAAAAAACAATTCAAACACAAAACATTTCACATTAAAACGACCAATATTCACTGAAATATGAACCGCAGCGTTTCGTCCCCGTGGATTTTCAGGTGCCATACAGCGACTTAATATCTTTTTTAATTTCATTTTTTAAACTCAAATTATAGGAGCTTTTACATTACAGTGTGTTTTACGTATCATAGTATGACATATATGATACATATCCTTTTTTTCAATATTAATGAAAAGATAAATACGAACTTTTTTTTTTTTTTTTTAACTTATTAATATAATCGCGGTTCTTCAGGTAGAACGATATGTCTCCATATTGCTTTCAACACAATCCATTAGAATTTAGAAACAAATAGTAGGAGTTATTTAATGCATCTTATTCAACAATTATAATCGATACTCCAGGTATAGAAATACGTCACTAACACCTATCCCAGCTGAATCATTTCTAGTTAAGCACGAGAAAAACAAATGCAACAAAAGGGGGGAAAACAATAAACTGGTATATTTGTCTCGCCACTCGTAAAACGTATTTTATTGGATTTGATTCAGGTAAATATGTATTACGGAATACCCAGAGTTGAGCCACACAGTTATGGCGCATTAAAACATCAGTTTTATTTCATTAAAATAAAATATAGCTTTTTTGTTGTTAATTGCGTAAAAAAAGTATCCCGTGAAAAACGTTACAAATATTTAAAACATATACCGTTGATTCACAATCAAGCCATGCAAAGAAACTCAACAGAGAAGTCAATTATTCATCTAAATATTTCTCGTTCTAGACCTTTGTCAAAAGTAAGTCATTTAGATATATATTCCTTATTACAAATTTTTTTCACAAAAAGAAACTTTCTTGCACCATCTTTATAGAAAAAAAAATCACTGACCATGCTTATTTACGAAACTTTGATCAAACTTAAAAAATAAATTAAGAAAAAAAAATAATTTGACTTTTGACTCCTTGAATTCAAATTATGGTTTTCGCAACGACGAATTGCGAAAGCTGTGCGTGTGTGCATGGGTCTGTGTGTGTGTGTGTGTGCGTAAATGTGAAGGTGTAAGCGTGTGTGCGTAGAGTTTGTACGCCACCGCCCGGGAGGAACGGAGGCCTAGGACCAGAGGAGCGGTCGCACACCTGGAGGGGCGAGTGGAAGGGGGTGGGCGCAGAGGCACCCAGTCGAAAATCGAAGGAAGCCAACTGCGGTCAAATTAATCAATCGATAGAGTTAGCAAATGTGTTTATTTTAATATTTAAATTAAAATGAATATATTACAACTCATATGACAAAATGCGCATCATCATTCAAAAGAGATAGTGATTCGGAGAAATTTGTTCACAATTTTTTAAAGAAAAGAATATAAGTTAAAATATTTTGCACAAGGGAAGAGCAAAACCGCGGGTAGGACAAAAAATGTCTATATATGAAAATTGTTGTACGTCTCAGCATGGTTAAACCCCGTTGACATATTACAATCAACGTTTCTCTTATTGCGTAATTAATAACGGCATTATGATAGCTATATTGGAATAACCAATCAATAAGAAATCTTCAAACCACAAAAAAAATTAACAATTTCGCGGCCTTGAGTTTTTATAAAATGTCCGAAATAAATACCATAAATACAAACTTTTCGGTTGTGTCCAAAATCCTGCCAAATAAATTACTAACTCACCAGCTTGTGGCAGTAATCAAAGCTAAATGTGTCTTACCTGTTTAGCGGAGAAAAGATAAAAGAGGGCCATAAAGGTTCATTTGACATCTTTTTCCTTCATCAAGAGCCCTATTTCTGAGTGGCAGTGTCGTTACAACGCTGCACCTACTTTAACAACCCAGTAGAGGTAAAAGAATCTACACGAAAGAGCTATCTCGTTAGAGTTTCCCGCCCGATAGACTTAAACCTAAGCTTTCTTGGCGGTAGAAATTCTGCCGCAAGCACGTGGGAAGACATGTTGTCCAGGACATAAGCCAGCAGAGGGAACACCAAATACTTTACCTTTCCTGCCGAGGAGAGGTAGAACAATGCCATACACCAGAATCACATGTCCTTGTATACCAGGACGCAAGCCATTCAGAAACTGTAGAGTGATCCACAGGTGAGGAAAGAAGCATGTCAACCGGACTGCCACTGACTTAGCTCGCGACTCAACTAGAGGCGAGCGCCGCCGGAGCGAGGTCCGGGAAACCTGCCTGTGGTCGCCAAAGTCGCCAATGCGTTGGCGTCCCGGATTTTGACTGGATGGGGTACAGATTCCGGGAGCGATAAATGCTGATCCATGGGAAGGGTTGAGGACACGTTATTGATTATGATACAAAACAGGAGCAGAAAATAATCTTACTTGAAAAGTAATTGGTCATATGTTTTAACATAATTTCAATTGTAGGAAGGGGAAGAAAGAAAATGAAAATAGCTCAAGTTTTTATTTTGCTGCGAAATAACATTAATAAGATTAGTACTTCCCTTTAAGTTCAATCAGCTTAAACGGTAAAATTTAATAAATAAACAGTAGCGATGTTTCTAAATTATATAATCCGCACAAATGATGTAATTAATAATTAAAAAGATACACAAAATGCATTAAATATGCATTATTGCGAGACCTTTCACGAAACAAATAGAAAGTTGCTATGTATTTATTTTATATTTGTCTAATAGGATTAAAAATAAGTACTTAAGTGAATAAAATAATGCGAAACAACCTAGGAGTACTGAACTTAAACACAAACAAACATAAACGGCACCAAAATTTTAATTTCGAGTTTTATTTAGTCGAGCTGAAACATTTATGAAACTAAAATAACCGAACTTAAAACTAAAGAATTAACATTGCGATACCTATCTTCAAGGTAAGATGTTACCTTTTTCATGTTTTTACGAAGAATGAGACCAAATGAAATAAGGTACGAAACTGTTTGTTTCATTTAAGTTCACAATTTCGGTTTAGGTCAGAAGTTAACAAATATTCACTTCAATGAAATATATCCTCTAAACACTAAGATGCTGTGATTTTATAAAAAATTAAGAGAGAAATTGTAGTTGCTCTGAATAAAAAGTCTTAGATTCTGCTCGTTCTTTACTGTCCCAACTTACCCCCGGTGGTGTAATAACCAACCCCTGGCCCCACGGGGCTAGAAGTTAAGCAGCTCTCTTCCCAGAATTCATTTTCTCACTCTTTCTCTAATAAGCTGGTTTCTAATATTATTTTTAAATCTAAAGCTAGAAAAGTTACGAGAGTATAGAAACAGATTTACACAAAACATTCAAAGATACAAAAACATTTTACGATTTGCTGCACAACAATCCTTGGTCTTCCCTACTTACATTAAGTCTCTAGATAAATATGTATTATTTAGCACTGTTAAATGCTTGCTATCTTTTTTTTTAAGGTTACAAAAATATTATAAATAAATAAAATCCTCTTTTTTGGCTGCTATAATAAGAATTATAATGCAGTATATGTTCGATTTTAAATCTGCGTCTAATGACTAAAAGATTACTTCATATTTTATTAACACATTTAGCGAAGTAAAGATTTCAAAATCCGTTGAGTTACTGACCACTCTTCTGTTTCTGCATTTTAAAGTTCGGTGAGAAATGCAATAATGACTCAAATTTGCATGCAAACAAAATGTTTGCTTACTTAACAGTTCAATAGTGTAATTCAATGTTGAGCAAATATTTAGAAAAGTGCCAATTTGAGTCCCAAGTGAATTTTCACTAGTATTTCAATAACTAGTTAAAAAAATAATTTTCCCCAGGAAGAAGATAAGGTTCTGCTTTTATTTCATCTAATAACATCAGAAAAAAAAATTTTTTTCTTCAGAAAATATTGTTTTTATACATCAAAAATCAGATCGGTAACGTGTCCCCAGTAGCAAAGCTTAGCATGCAAACAGGTCATGCGCACTGTCTAACTTCCCAAAAAAACGCACTTGCACAAAAAACGATTCTATTTTTACTTCTTTGTTAATATTTTACTTCATTTTTGTTTTAATCGATTTCTGATTTTCTAGCCGATGCGAAATAAGCGTGTCCCAAGTTCCGCCGTCAGAGTGGTAACAATAACTTCCGATCTATGTTTAGGCTCCCAAAATCATTTCCTGCACCTATACCACGTGATACTGAGTACCTGGTGGGATGTTTTATCGAATCATAATTAAAAATTTGCATTTCTGCATCTAAAATTGTAGGTAAGATTTTTTAAAGTGATTTTATAAAATGTGTGTCATTTGAGTCATCAGATCGGTAACACGCTCTAAAATGCGCAGTTTTTATTATTTTAAAAATTATTTTATATATAAGTATAGTCCTTTATTACAAGTGAAAAAACCACGTGTTTGATTTTGGTTTAGTGCGATCGACTCGGAAATAAAAAAAAACTTTGTCAGTTTGTCAGAACGGTAACAGTCAGAGCGGTAACATTGAAAAACAGCGAATATGTTACAGAACTAACTCACACGTTTCAGAATTATAAAAAGCAAAAATCATAGGTTTAGCCATATATATTGAATATTTTTTTTCTTAAAAAATGAAAAGCAATGAGTTTTAGTACAATTGCTTCATTTGTGGTTTGTATGACCTAACAATAGAAGTTAGTAAAATAAGAAAAATTGACACTGCAGAAATTAAGTTAATTAATTATTATTATTTTAATTTATTTATTTATTTTATTTATTTTTTTTTTGGTGCTTCAATTTCTCATAACTTCGCTAAATAACTAGATAAACTAGCATGCCAAATTTGAATTTCTGATCAAAAAATTAAATTTCCTGCAAGTAATTAAAGAAAAGCAAGCAGCAGAGTTGTGTGTTGAAAAAGTTGAAGTTGTAAGTTGTGTATTGTTTCAAAACAAAACAAATGTTTTATTAGCTTGGATTTGGTAATCTCATAATTTATTTTATCTAAAAATCTTATCTCACTCATTTTTATTTCCAAACAATGCTCTTTTATAATGAAATTTGATTTTTTAGCCTAATATATATATTTAAATATAATTATCTTAATTCTGTGTTAGAAATGCAAGGAAATGATATCATATTTAGAGATGTTAACGAAGACTGAAAGCATAAACTTAAATATGTAGCTCATATTAACATCAGATCTGTAACATTCATCAGATCTGTAACGGCTTAAAAGTGAGTAATCTAAGGAGGGGGTAAATAACTTCCTTGACCTCCCCCCTTTTATTTTCTTGCATTTAGACCCAATTTAGACGGAAATTCAATATTAGTTTTTTTCTGCAAAAAAAATTTTTTTTCAGAAAACTCCAACTTCAAATTGGCACTTTTCTAAATATTGGCTCTGTTGCTAAATAAAAATTTGCAGTTAAAAGTGAGCGATCACTCCTCTATTTTCGTTCTTAAAAAGCATGAGTGAAATTCACTCAGCAATGCCGTAATGGGTACAAAATTATCTGATGGTTCAATTGTCGAATCTACCGTTATGAAACACGAATTTGCAGTTAAAAGTGCAAAAAGTTTGCTATTTTTTCTCGCAATGTTTCATTTTCTTACACTAAAAAAGACGTTATTTGTAAAGCCGAAACAAGCGCATGCAATTTTAATTGAAAGTCTGCCTAACGCAGTTGGATTTGGTAATATAAATGTTATCATTTTAACAAGTACTGAATATGTACTTAATAGATTCTGAAAATATAGTTTGGAACTTTACAACGGCAGGTCGAAGCACAAAGAATTATCATCTTCGAAGTTGATGCCCATTGTTTTATTTAATTTTAAAAGCATACATGAAATTCGCTGAATAATGCATTAAAGGAACCAAAATGCCTACAAAACACTTAAACTTTGATTTGACAGTTTAAATATTATGGGAAAGTATTTCGCATCTCTCAAGTACTTGGAAAAAGTTGAATCAAAAGAAAATAAATAAAATTAATATAATTATACAATAAAAAAACATAATTGTCTTCAGAACGAGATCAAGAAATTGTGTATCTGATATATTTGAATTTAAGTCAAAATATTGTCCATTTATATATATATATATATATATATATATATATATATATATATATATTATATATATATATATATATATATATATATATATATATATATATATATATATATATATATATATATATATACGAGGCGCGTTCAAAAAGTAAGGGCCGTTTGCTTGTATTTAAATAATGGCACTTCGAAGCACATTTTTACTACTGCTGGGCCATTAACTGACTCATTGTAAAACTAAAGCGTCATTTATTTCATTTCTGAAGTCGTATTGTTGTCCGTGAAACCAAAGAACAATAGCCACGAAAATCGTTGATCCCGCCAACTGTGAATTGCATTCTGTGATTCGTCGACAAATTAAGGCGTGCTATCCAAAACAAACGCCGTGGGTAATCGTCAACAGGCATAATCTTCCTCCCCGATAACGCGCATCCTCACACTGCTGCCAAAACCAAGGAGAAAATTTAAGATTTTTGTAGAGAACTTTTTGACCACCCACCGTACAGTCCCGATCTTGCACCTAGCGACTACCTCCTCTTACATTTTAAACAGTGGCTAGGTAGACAACGTTTTGAAACCGAAGAGGGACTCAGAAACGCTTGTCAACTGGTTCAACTCTCAGGCGGCAAGTTTCTACGCAGAGGGGCTAAAGAAGCTGATGCAGGGGTACGAAAATTACTTAGAAGTGAACGACGATTATGTAGAGAATTAAAGTAAGTTTTTACCTAACTAAATATTAAATTATTTTTTTTTTCTTTTGAGTATATTTTTTTCTGTGACCAAACGGCCCTTACTTTTTGAACGCGCCTCGTATATATATATATATATATATACTTCCATATTGGAAAGTGTGCATGAAAGTCTGAATAATGGTTTAATATATCCGAAATACTTACAAAACCCTTAAACGTCAATTTAACATTTCAAATATCATGTGAAGGTATTTCATATCTTCCAAGTAATTAGAAAGAACTGAATGAAAATAAAATGAGTCATTGTCAGAGTACAATGTAATAAACGTCATTGTCTTGCATGGAAACAAAATGTAAAAAAACGTCACTATATTCACAGCTCAATCAAGATATTGCATTTTAGAGATTTTTGAAATTTATTCTTTCCAACGAAATTTTCTGCGGGTCCAGCGCCACACATTTATTCAAAAGGATTTAATCCAACATTGAAAACTAAGCAAAATGTAATTACCAGGAAGTAATAGGCAAAAGCACTAATCGAAAATTAAGAAGTTCCAAAATTAAAGATGAAATCATTAAAAACCTGGCACAAGTCCCATAACAACAGCAACCATATTTCAGCTATGATTATCACCTTCATTTCATCCGAACTTACCCCAGACAGTAAAGGATATTTCGACACATTAAGGATGAGGTAATTTCCTAGTCGGGGAAAAAACCGTAATCGCTAACCTGACAAAAGAAATAAAATTAACACTTTTTTATTAGATTTGATGCAAATACCTAAATGATAAACCATCATTTTAAACACTTTCTTTTCATGCGTTTGCAAGGATATAATAATCCAAAAAAGAAAGATAAAAAAAATGAAATGGCTCGGAAGAAGTTAGGCATTAAAAAGAGGGAGATAACAAGGATAAAAAAAATATAAACGAGACCATTAAAGTTCAAGAAGAAATACAAAATTTACAAGAGAGTTTTCTTAATTACAATATACAGCTATTGTTAAAGGACATTACTAAGAGTTCTTTCCAAGTAAAATGCTATTCAACGTAACAAAGAAGAAAAACACTAAGCTTACATGCAGTGATGGTTTATTGAGTGATTTATTTGCAAAAAGTATACCTTGTAAAAAACTAAAACATTTTATATTTAGAAAATACTACGCTGGGTTAGAAGTAAAAGAAATTATCGTATACTGAAAAATATAAATTTTACTTGATTTAACAAAACCAGTCAATTAGTAATTTAGTTACCCGAAAAAAATATCCCAAACCACTATTTTCACCAAAAAATTCGTTGATGGATTGAAAATTACAAATAAATTCCTACATGTTTTATCACAGTTATAAAGAGGTGATTATTGCTTTAAATAGGTCATGCATTTCAGAAGCAATATCATCTACTTAATGAATATTGCTAAAAAGAAAACACTCCTGAACACCTTAAAGACAACATTTAATTCTTTGTCACTTAATGAGCAATTAAAATGTGAAACGGACACTTATTTATTAATTAAAATAGCAAAAAAAAAAAACATTTAAAGACTTTTAATACAGCAAGGCTATGTTAAATGGATATAAACCAAAATATTTAAATAGGTAGAAGTTTGTTGTTTTCATTTCTGATTTCCGCGCCCTCCTTTTCTTTATCTAGACCGACTGAAACACAGGAAAAATAAATAAAAAGCATCTGAGTTACTTAGAAGTAAAACTAAAAATCAGTGATCATTTGCTCGAATTAGAAATTCGATACAAGCTGATAACATAATTTACTCAATAATCATTAACTATAGCATAAATACCTTTTTGAACATAATAAGCTGTTGTTAATAGTATCAGAAAACGCTTCAAATTATATCTTTAAAGAGCATAATAAAGTGCAACAATGACAAAACATTTCATTGCGGACTAAGTTGCTTGAATAATATCACAATCCCCTTGCAATACAGACCAGATATCAAAGGTTGTTTGGAATTATATATCGGGTAAATGATCTTGTGTTTCAAAACACTCTTTGAAAGTAGAAACGACTTACAACTCAACAGCAGTTACCTGGGCTCTGACATATCAGATGAAAGGATTTGTGCACGAAAATGACTGAAAAGTTTCATTCATTCATTCTTTCGCTAAGCAAAAGAATGCGGCACGGGATCTATTTCCAGGCATTACATAAAACAACTTCATTGAAAGGGATTAAACAGCTCTCAACAGCAATTTTCATTGTCTATTATGAGCTGTTTTGTTCAGCAAACCAATAGAAAAGTTTAGTCTGCATTCACAAAAGATCGATTTGCGAGGGAAATAGTATAATTTAAATTGGATTTTTCCAAGAGACAATAGCTTGCGGAACTCATTTGGGTACCAGTGACGGTTTCTATGGTCACACGCAAGACACACATATTTACACCGATATCCTTTTTCGAATTTCCATTCCCTTATTCTCCTTTTTATTCTCTTTTTTTAGATGATGACTAGATTTATCAGTCGAACTCGCGTATACCGAGTGAGAAAGGACCGAGACTGCTTGTTATAACCCTGTAATTGCTCGTAAAAACAGGGTTGGTGAAAAAATTAGAAAAATTCTTATACAGTACACAAAAACAGAAGCAATGTTTTAAGTTAATTACAGAGAATATCTAACGAAGTTTGGATAAAATGACAAGTCTGCAAAAGGGTGGAGTCATGAAAAGTGTCAATCAAGAAGAAGGCAAGTTGTTTAGTTCTGCGAACATTAGATAAGCTTAAAAATGAACACTCATTTTTTCATGCCACTTATACAACGGCTTTATAGAAAAGAACCGTAATGTACCCAGTCATCATTGCTGCTTTGGATAGCGCAACCAAAAGTTTCGTTCAATTGAAAAATGTGCCCTATGCAAGGGTTCGAAATCTTTTTCAACCCACGAACCACTTTTTTTTCTGGATCAATAACTATGCGTACCATTAATAAATACACTTCAGTTTTACTGAAATGTGTCATATTAAACTTACTCATAACAGCTAAATTCTAAAAAATTAATCAGATAATTTAAACTATAAACAATAAATTTACTTTAATGAGCATTTTATTAAAGTTTTTAATAAAATTTAAAAAAATCTCTGGAAATAATTGGTAAAAGGGCTCAGCTTGTATCTCTTAAGTGTAAGTATTATATACTAAAAAAAAAATTGAATAGACAAACCATTATTTGGCACTTGTGTAAAGATATTTTATTTTAAATATTGTGATTTTAGCAATCAACGTTCCGCCTCAACTTACAGTCTGTATCTGCTGCTTTCGTTTTTTTCGTTGCTTTCGAAAGTTCGACAAAATTTTAACCCGTTGCACTTCGTTGCTCCCTTTAAGAGCACATTGTAAATCCTTGAAATACGTTCGAATCCCCCTTCTGGGGGAGCATTAAAGTTTATAAGTGAAATAAGTTGATTCTCCTGAATCAACTTATTTCAGAGCAATTTTCTATGAGCTTAAAATTGAGCGAAAAAAATATCAATTTTTTCATGACAGCGACGAGGTAATTGAAGCAGTGCAAGTGAGTAACAGCAAAATTTCTTTGAAACAGACATAAAAGACTTTCGCAAAGATGCACCAGCGTAGCGACTAAAATTGAGATTGTGGTAGTAAACTTCTTTTTCAAATATTTTCAAACATCAAACATTAATACAGTTCGTGTGTGCGTAAAACTGTACTAGTCATCTTACATAGGATCTAGTAAGCTCTCAAAATATGAGATTCAACGATTTAAAAAACAACAAACAGAACATTTTTTTTCTAAAAAAGTTGTTAATCTATATACATAAATGACTACTTTTTGTATGTATGTCCGGGGTAATCTTCCAAACTACTGGACCGATTTTAACCATTTTTTCACCGTAGATAGTTACAGAAACAAAAGTTATTATAGGAAATAGTAAATTTCATGTCATTTCCCCATAAAATGATTTAATTTTCCACCCATTGTTGCAAAAATTTGTTGCCTCGCAACAACAATATTAATA
The DNA here is from genome assembly GCA_038373865.1 of Uloborus plumipes. Taxonomy (NCBI): domain Eukaryota; kingdom Metazoa; phylum Arthropoda; class Arachnida; order Araneae; family Uloboridae; genus Uloborus; species Uloborus plumipes. Next base: position 39,832 of record JAXGGA010002805.1, on the reverse strand, counting down.
GTGATCATGATGAAAATTTTGAACCAAGGCTTCTCTGGAGAAAGTATGAAATTTATTGCTTTCTTAGGTTTTTATATTCATCTATGCCAATAATCGATACCGGGTTAAATAAAAAGAGAATTGATATTGGCAACAGTTAGAAAGTAGAAAATGATTTTTTGGAAAATCACAGAGATGAAATAAATAACGCATTTAAGTTTGATTTCACGTTCTTCTTCACACCCAGTTAATCTACCGCATGATCACAAAAAATAGCTTTAAGAAATACGATTCTACTGGGCTTAGTTGAAAGTCATATATTTATTTTCTTGGATTTGTCATGTTGCATTTAAACCCGTGCGACGCCGGGCACATCAGCTAGTTGTTACTATATTTTAAATAATAAAGTATTTCAGAAGAATTGTAGATAGTTTTTACACCGACTAGAAAAAATTAATGATTCGCCACAATATCATAATAAACTAAAATTTTAATTGGTCATTTAAATTTTCCACCCCCCCCCCCTCTTGTGAAAGACACAATGCAACTTCCTGAAGACATATTGAAGACACCAAAAAATGTATTGTCTAAAACCCAACAAAAGGAAATATAATTTCACAAATTGAAAAAAGCAAAACCACTCTTACAAGAAAAGAATACAACTGCGTATGAATCAGGTAATTAAAAGGTGTGCTGATGGACAACTGCGGAAAAATATAAAAGAGGGGAGGAAAATTTAGTTTGAAATGTACATTGAACTGGGGGGAGTGGAGAAGAAACACAAGTGCAAAATAAATAAACTGCTGCATATGCAATTGAAAACACAAAATCTAATGAAAAACCAATGAAAGAAAACTCGTCAACGAACTCATTTGCTACAAAAAACTAAAATTTAATACAGCAGATATTAAAATCACTATTATAAAAGCGCGACAGTCCAAGAAGCAAAACGAAATCACACAGCTCCAAATGCACGAAGTTCTTTTAAAATATAAATTTTGCGGAAAAATCACGAAAATAAAGAGAGGAAATTTTAGTTTAAAGAGTTTACTTAACTGGGGGAGGGGGAGGCAAACGAAATCGATAAATAGACTAAAATAACTGTAAGTGACGAAACAAACAAAATCCAAGTAAACCAATAAAAGGAAATTGGTCACCGAGCAGCAATTGCAGCAGAAAATACAATCTAATACGACATATATTACAATGACAAATAAAAATGCACGACAGTCCCCGATGAGTTCGGAAATTGCAGTACTCAAAACGCATAAAGTCAATCTTTTAAAACATAAAACTACGCGGCTAAAATGAGATAATCAATGGTTTTAATTCATAATAAATGTATCGGAATTTCTCAATGAAGGGCCCTTCAGTTTTTTACTTCATATCCTTAAAAGCTCTTTTAAAATCTTTAAAAGTCGAAATTTTCCGCCGTCAGCTAAAACACATAAAAGATTTTCCGTCCTCTATGAAAGTTATTTTCGGCAAGTCAAAGTTTTACTGTCGTCTTTGCAATGCATTTTAAAAGAAAAATGTATGCCTTAATAGATCGGATGCGCTCCGTGCATTGCATTTCATACGTAGTAAAGAAAAGAGTTGTAGAAAAAAAGTATAGACAAGAAGAAAAGTATAGACAAGAAGGGAAGATGGAAAAAGGGGGAACTTTTCAAAATGCCGTCTCTCGGCAAAAGCTCTCAAATTCGCTGAACAAGAGGATTGGAAAGCCGCCAATTGAAATAAAACATTTCAGTTTCTCTCCGGACCGGGGGATTTCACTAAAATAGAGAAAAGTTTCTTCACCAAGAGGAATTCTGCTCAAAAGCGAATGGGGAAAAAGGTTCCCCTGATCTGTATCGATCAGAAAAGCGAGCATCCACATTCATTAAATCGTAATAATCTCCTTCAATGGATGAGGCCGCGAATAAAAGACTGACGACTATTAGCGAAGTAATAGAAGACAGCAATTAAGCCATCGACAAAGTATGCGTTTTCTTATATTTTTGAGGAAAGACTACTGACATTTGGTGCTAAAATCTACTATTTCGTCACTAAGCACAGTCAAAGAGCGTGTATCATTTTTTCTATTGCAGTCTTCAGTGTTTTACACATGCTTTCTAAACTTTTTAAAACAAAGTAAACTTAACTACATCCTTTGAAGGAGATTAAATTGTAATAATCTCCTTCAAAGGATGAGCCCGCGAATAAAAGACTGAAGACTATTAGCGAAGTAATAGAAGACAGCAATTAAGAAATCGACAAAGTATGCGTTTTCTTACATTTTTGAGGAAAGACTACTGACATTTGGTGCTAAAAATAATCAAAGAAACAAATCTACTATTATGTCACTAAGCACAGTTAAAGAGCGTGTATCAATTTAGTCTCCAGTGTTTAACACATGCTTTCTAAACTTTTTAAAACATCCGTGCTGTTGAGAATTTTTTCCTGGTTAGTTTATTTTATTTTCTTGCTTTATTTCAATTATTTATTAAATAAATAAATGCATTCTCTCAGCTTTTATTAAACTTTAATCTTAGTATTGCCTTAAGTGTTTGAAGTTATGAATCCGCTTAAATCAGAGTTGTAAGTTCAGGGGTGGTTGTGAGTTCATGAAAAAATACCTGAAAGTTTTAAAGTCGAAATGTGTGTATGGGGGGGGGGGGGGAGTGTCATTTTTTTTTTCAAATCAAGGCCCCTATTACTTAAACGTACCTAATTTTAAAATTATACATACTGTCTGCCCCGCTTAAACGAATACTGTCGGTTCCAAGAAATATTATTCGATTAAGCAAGGGATTTGTTTCAGCGGGGATTTTTAACATTGTGTCTATGGTCCGGTTCCGGAAATTTTATTCGTATAAGCGGGGTATTCGTTTATGCCGACAGTATATAACACTTGTAATTAATTGCCTTTTATAAACAAACAAGACATTTCATACGTTCAAATAGTTTCAAACAGTTTTTGGTCAAAGCATTGTGCATGCATTTAATTAAATTGCAATTGCATTTAATTAATTAAATTGTTAAAAAAAACTTAAATAGCTGAAATAGAAATAAAATTCAGCCAGAAATTCAGCATTTAAGTTTTTGACATTTGACACTCTTAAAGAGCGTGGAATTTTGTTTAAAACTCTTATTTTAATGATTTAATTAAAATAAAAAGAAATGTTATTTGTTTGCCTTTCAACAAGGAATAGCAAGCATCGAAAATGCGAAATATCTAATTCTCACAACGAATGCAAAGACATCGCAATTTTCCAAATTAAGGTGTTAAAAGTATGAAAATGGCATATAAAAGAATTCAAATAAACTTACTTCAGATTTACATTTAAAAGCTCCACAATAAGCATACTATTTTTAATATCAACATAATTGAAGCAAAAATAAAATTTCATCCGAGCCTCAAATTTTAACTTTTTGACATTTTGATTTTGATATAGGATACAGAATTTCGCTCGAATCTTTTTCTTTTATGATTTTATATATAAACAAAAAGATCTCTCATTTATTTGTCTCCCAACTAAGCGTAATAAGCAACAAAAATGAGAAAAATTCGATTCTCATATCGGATGCAAATCCATTGCATTTTTTAAAATAAAGGCATCAAAATCAAAAAAGATGCAAATAAAATAGTTTAGTATGGTAAAAAAAAATAGAATGGCATCTTAGCATTTTTATTCGATAAATATTATAAATAATTATCGGTATAATCACCGAAAATTCGAAAAGGAAAAAAAAATCTGTATTAAAAATATTTTATTTCCGGTATTTTTGAGCATGAAAATACCAAAATCGATCATGAAAATACCGGAAATCCGGTAAAATACCGGAACACAATCACCCCTGACTGTAAGGTTTTTCTGACACTGCGGTAAAAAACCCAGGATTTTACCGACCTGTCCAACACTGTCCGAAAGTGTCCAAAACGAAATTTTAGTGCAATTGTATTTTGTGAGCAAACGTCGAAATCAGAAAAAAATCTACTAAAGAAACATTTTATTAGTTAAAAACTTAATTTAAGCACAATTTATTGATTGTGAACATTCAAATGCGTTATGAGTTAGAGTAATTTCGTTTTTAACAATAATAAAACTTTCTACAAAGATGTGCAAATGGTTGCGTTCAAAATATAGTGCAATTAATTGACTTAAATGCAGTAAATGACGGTTTTTCAATTGAAAAGCAGCTTTGGTGTAGTTTTTCTTCTCTTGACTACCAGTGACAAAATAATAACTATATGCCACTTCATTTGACAATAAATAACCATAAATCAACTGATGATTTTCTTTTTTAATAAAAATTATTAAGTTGCTATATTTTTGTCTATTTTAGGTACAAAATGCATTATATAAAGTACAAATTAGAAAAAAAAGGTTTTGAAATTTAAAGTTTAGAAATTTAACGTTTAGAAATGTAAGTGTCTATCATCCATTTATTATTTTTCAGTCGAGGAATTAGAGAGGGTTTTTTTTTTTTCAAACATCATGCAAAACATTAACATACAAAAACCATTTAAAAAATACAAATAAGTTATTATTTTCTTTTAAACATTACACATTCAAAAGCTTTCTTTTGAGTTACAAATAAAAGTGAAATTAGTTATTTCTATAGGTACAGAAATTTATTTCCATAACACTACCGACTCTTTTCACTCCAAATTTTACATGACAGTGTTATAGGTGAATTTGCGTTTTCGAATAAAGTATTGTTTTATTATTTTATTTATTTTTTTTTTTTTGCATGAGCTGTAAAAATATTGTAAAATATTTATCAATTACAACTAATTAATATTTAAATTTATGTACTAATTACATTATTAATATTGCAGTAAATACATATTATAATATAATATCCCTTTAGCTTAAGCATGATGATGTTAGAGAGTTTACGATACTTTCGGACGGTTTAAGACAGTTTTGGACCGTAAAAACCACATGTCCTGCCCAAAATCAGTTTCAGACATCTTAAATCTCAACCCTGTTAAAAAATTTATTTTAACATGAATCATAATTTCACACAAAGGTAGGTGCTCATACCGACTATGTATTATTTGTAATTGCATTACTTATTAAGGTTATAGTTAAAGAGCCTAAACACATTTTTCTTAGAAGACCTTTGTGCTAGACCTTATTAATAAGAGCAGAGTAACCTGTTTAATGAGAGCACCTTTTTCTGCTCTCATTAAACTTGGCACTTTTAGCTTACTAGCTACTTGTGCAAAACCTTATTGATGAGAACAGAGTAACCTGTTTAATGAGAGCACCTTTTTCTGCTCTCATTAAACTTGGTACTTTTAGCTTACTAGCAATTGGAATTTACTAATGAAGATTTAAAAAGCCTTGAAACAATATTACTTGCTTTCCAGCAAAAAACATTAAAGAAAACTTATTGTAGAACAAGTCAAAAATATAAAAGAAAAATAATAATAAAATGAACTTTACTAAAAAACTCTTTTTTTTTCCTTTTTATTAACTCCAAAGATAAACTTTTTCAAACCGTTGGGCTTAGTAGCGACCTGCCGACGCTGAATATATAAAATCGAGAAAGATTTGATAACGGCAAAATCTCAGGGATTAAATTTCAGAACTCCACAAATATTTGAGGCCAGAAATCCACTTTAAGATAAAAAATGGCGCACAACACTGAATTGAAAAAAAATTAGAATAATAAGTTTTCCCCTCGATTCCGACGACAGCATTCAAGACCGCAGCATCACAGTTCTAAATATTTTTACCAGCATTATGGAAGTACAAACTTCTAATAAAACTAAAATAAAACCTGAGAACGATGGCTCATACAACTAAAATCTTAATTTCGATCTCTTACAAAAGAAAGAAAAAGCGACTGTTTATTAGGGTGTATCACGAATTTTTTTTTTTCGAAATTCAAAATTTCAAGTTGATAAAAAGTTGTCACTATATTCTCATAGTTTCCAAAAAATTTCATTTTGAAATTGAAAAATATTTAGGTATGCCGGAATTACCTTGAAGTTTCAAGTTGTTTGGTAAAAACGACGATTTTTTAAAAAATGTATAAATCATGTGTAAAGCAAAAATAATTATTTCAGTGCAAAAATGGACTACTTAAGGAGTAATCTATCAATAAAACATGCATTGCAGATAAAATTCAACTTTTAGGTTTTTAGAAATAGTTATGAAAAACCTCACATTTTTGCTAGTCAGTCATATTTTTCGAATATTTACCAATCTTACAGAATCATTTTTATTATTGTATTAATAATACAAACATTGAAGTACAGCGCTTTGAAATAGCAAGAATGATTTATTTTTCCACTCAAATAACTATTTTGCTTTACACATAATTGATTCATTTTTTTTAAAAATCATCGTTTTTACTAAAAAACTTGAAACTTCACGGTAATCCCGGCATACCTAAATATTTTTCAAAAAACATTTTTTTTTTTAGCAACTATGTGAATATAGTGACAACTTTTTATCAACTTGAAATTTTGAATTCCCAAGAAAAAATTTCGTGATACCCCCTACTGTTTATTCCTTGTCACAATTAACACTTATATACCAAAAATGAAATGCGAACTCATAAAAAAGTAATAATCATAATAAAATCTTGTTACGAAAAAAGTCGCAATAAGTAATAAAAGTTACCATCATAATTTTAAAAACTTCAGCTTACTCAAAGATATTTTAATGCAATTCGCACCTTGAAATAAAGCTATTATATCGACAAAAATGTGTGATTCGCCTGAAAACAATTATGCAATTGTTATCTAGTAACATTTCTGCACAGAAATATTGCCATACGTAATACTGCTTCACGTTTTAGCTAAATAAATTAAATAATGGTTAATCTTAATCTGTTAACACAAATTTATAAACTTATAGTATTCAGAACATAAGAACGCGGTTTAAAGTTAAATAACAACCAACACATAAACAAATGCCTAAAATTGTTTGTTTTACGAAAATATTAATTTAATACCATTAATTAGTATAAATTAAATTAGCAGAAAAAGTTTTCATTATAATTTCACTTAATTGGTCGTAACGAAAAATGGACGGAGGAAGACTATTTCGACATCATTAAAACACAAAAATCCAGATGTATTAGCAATATTTTTTTTCTCAAAAGAAGAATGCCTTTCTTTAGATATTTTATAAGAAAATACAATAATATGAATCATAAAAAATACACTTACTAATCACAGTTACATCAAATCATATTTCAATTACCTGAAAAAAAAGAGTAACAATAAATAAATTATAAGGAATCCAATTAAATTTCCCTAAACTTTAAGTCCGTCAATATTGAATCAGTAACCAAGCACCACCAAAAAAGATTTACTTAAATCTCCCAAGTTGGGAAAATTGAGTAAGTTAAACAAGGCAGAAATCTGATATTTGCTTTTAAGTCCTTCTGAAATTTCATTAAAGGATTCTACAATAGATTTTCGAAATTCAAAGCCACGAAATCTCATGCAGCTGAAGATGATAAAATCAGTACACAGTTAAATTGTAAACTCTTAACAAATACAAATAACTTTCAATGCAAGTTGCTTCAAAGTAGCATATTCAACGAAAACTCAATATATTTTCTTGTCCTTTATTTAAACTGCACTTGAATACAAATAAATTAAATGTTCAATTACTTACTACCTTGATCATTTCGTTTACTGCCTAAAATTTTAATAGCTCTCCCTTTAGTTAGAAACTTGTAATCATTGGAATTCCGTAAAAAATATACAAATAAATAAAAAAGCAAATTATAAAACTTATGATAAAAGGAGCCCTCAGTACCCTCTAGAGAGTGAAGTATTGGACGAAATGATACCAAATTTCATGTGTGTCTGTACATAGTAGACCATGGGATTTCGGTTTGTCATAAAATATAATACTAAAATTAATCAACGGTGAAAATTAGACGTTAATTAGGTGTATTACTAATTTACTAAAAATACAAAAGGATTAATTGTCTCAAAGGCCTTGGTTTTAAGCCCAATTTAAAACCCTATGAATAATGTAAAGACTCAGGAGATAAGTCTGGTTGCGATATTATGGCGAAGGAAAAGGTCAGGCACATTTTTTTTTTTTTTTTTGTAATCGCAAATTGCTGTTATAGAGAGCCACGATTAAGTACTGCAATGCATTATTGATGTCTTCTTCTTTTAAGTTACGCTATTTGAATTTTTAAAATGTTGGACATGCATTGTACTGAATAACCAGAGATTTTGCTGAAAACTTCAAAAGTTGGAGTCACATAGCAAATTCATTTCAAAAACTTTAAAAAAATTAAAACCTTTTATTACAACTAAAGGCGTTTCTAACATAAAAATATAGAATTTCGTTTCTGTTCATCAAGTTGAAGTAACATTTTTAGCCTACTTCTTTTTATCAAATAGACAAACGTAACCCCAGCAGCACCAGAACGTTCAAATTTGGTGCAAAAATGGTGTTATTGGTCAAATAACGGTGCTAAGTGTCACTTGAACGTTATATTCGACGTGCAAAAACAGTAATATTATCACGGTGTCATTTCAGTGCTTAAAGAACGTAATATTTGACGTGCAAAAACAGTAATATTATCACGGTGTCATTTCAGTGCTTAAGGAACATGATATTTGACGTGCAAAAACAGTAATATTATCACGGTGTCATTTCAGTGCTTAAGGAACGTGATATTTGACGTGCAAAAACAGTAATATTATCACGGTGTCATTTCAGTGCTTAAGGAACGTGATATTTGACGTGAAAAAACAGTAATATTATCACGGTGTCATTTCAGTGCTTAAGGAACGTGATATTTGACGTGAAAAAACAGTAATATTATCACGGTGTCATTTCAGTGCTTAAGGAACGTGATATTTAACGTGCAAAAACAGTAATATTATCCAGGGCTGCGGAGTCGGAGTCGGAGTCGAAGAGTCGGAGTCGGACTGATTTTGGACTAAAGGAGTCGGAGTCGGAGTTGCTGAAAAACATGTCGACTCCGACTCCGACTCCAACCACCTCCGATTTCGATGAAATTTTATGGTGGTGAAAACATGTCTTTGAAACTAACAGATACAAATTTTCAGCGTCCAATATCCAAATCCTAAGCATCTAGGATCATTAAAAAGGGCTTCAAAATGGCGGGTCTGCTTTGTGAAACGAATTGCTATGTATGGGCTTATGCAAGATAATAAAAAATATTTGCAGCAAAAATGCATTGTGTTAAAATAAAATCTGGCCATTTAACAAGAAAAGGATTAGTTTTGTACGGAGTCAAATGACAAGAGCGGCACTTGTCATTTGCTCTGGAGAAAATGAACTTTTTGGGAGGTCACAGTGATCTCCGAGAATTGAGGTAAATGTGGTGAAATTACCTGCGAGAATTCATGACCAAATTAAACTTTTCGAGAGGTCACAATGACCTCCCATGACTTCCAACTGGGATACCCCAGCTTGCTTCCCCCCCCCCTAAAGTGAGTCCTAGCTACGACCATGAATAAAAATGAAACTTTTAAAAATGGACTTAATATTTCAACCTTTGTTTAGGGTTTTTCCCTCTTCACATTTGGGTAAAAAAAATAAATAATTTCAAAAAAAGCAGGAGTCGGGAGTCGGAGTCGAAAGTTTTAAAATCCCGGAGTCGGAGTCGACCATTTTTCCTCCGACTCTGCAGCCCTGATATTATCACGGTGTCATTTCAGTGCTTAAGGAGGTGCTTAATTTCTCAGAATTGAGGTCGTGAATTGCTGCTTTTCAGAAAGGGGGGAGGAATCATATCTGCAGAAACTTTAAGTTTTATCCTAAACAACTCTTTCTCCCAAGATCCTAATCAGATTTGCATGCATTTCAGTAAAAAAGCATTGCATTCATACTAATAAAATGATATAATTTACGCCCTTAGTCTTTCATGGATGGCGCCTCCTGCAAAAAAAATTCCATTTAAAGTATTATTTTTCTCCCTCGATGAGATCAAGTAGCGTATAGTGGTTAGCGTGTCCGGCTGGAGTCGCAAGGGACCCGCGTTCGAATCCCGCGGAATGAATATATTAAATTCAAAGTAATTAAACAATCAATAGTTAAATTAAATAAATTAATTAAATAATTAAAACCAAGATGGCGACGATCATGGATCAAAAAATGACGTCACGGTTAAAACACGTCACGGCCACCGGATAGTGGGGTATACGTCGGTATACTTTTTCAGCTGGGGAGCACTGAAAACAAACGTATTTCCAGAACCTAAATATAACCTATCATTCCACGTTCAAAACTGGGACAAAAAAAGGTGGTCAACACCAGATTTCGACGTGTCATATTACCATCGATCGATGAGACACATAGACGTTGACAACACGTGCTGCGAGAACGTGTTTTGAACGTGTCGGCTGGTGCGCTCTGTACGTGTTGCAGAACGTGTTTTGAACGCCTTTGTGCTGCTTGGGAAGGACCTTCTTCGAAAAATCTAATATCTTTAAACGAGCAATTCTTGTATATATATATATATATATTTATTTATTTATTTATTTTTCGGATCTCGAAAACGGCTCTAACGATTTCGATAAAATTTTGTATTTAGATAGAGTTTTGGTTTCTGAGTTCATCTACGTCGGCGTTTTTTCTGTAAAAACGCGAGTTTTCACAAAAAACCCCGTTTTTTTTGTGCCTTCATTGAAAGTTTGAGAAGCTTTTATTTCGCCATTTTCTTTATGATTACTTTCATTGTTACTGTTTCCGTGGTTATAACGTTTTGTTATAACAATTAGATTTCATATTTAATCACATCAGCGCAAGTTCAAATTATGGTATTTGGCAACGTTAAATTGTTATTGTTTTTGAAATGTTAAAGCAAGGCTTCACTAGATAACAAGCTGTTTCATTTGTTCAAAAGCCATGGGATAAAAGCAGTGGTAATTGTCCACCGACATCTATTGAATTTTATGGTAACTTACAATATATAAAAATCAGATTACTTTACTTTTCAAGTGCGATTTCAAAGTTAAGTATAAAAGTGTTATAGTTAGTTTTAAAATACTTTTTTTCCTCCTCAAGAGTGTTTTGTAAGATATTTCAGGTAAAAAATCAATAACTATGAAACTCATTCTTAAAATATTAAGTTTCGAAACAAAATTACATCTAATATCTTTAGACGAGCAATTCTTGTATATATATATTTCGGATCTCGAAAACGGCTCAAACAATTTTGATAAAATTTTGTATTTAGACAAAGTTTTGGATTTTGTAGTCCGATCGGTAAGTCGTCGGACTCGTAACTGGAGGATCCCGAGCCGATCATATAGAGGAAGCCTAGCTGATCAAAGATCCACATTCTTCATAAATGGTGGCTGGGGGACATTAAAAATGTTCGTGGTCATAAAATCCTTCAAGTGAAACGATACCTCAGGGGATGCTGGGCTAAGAGTCTTCTCGGCCCTTGGGTCTGTTCAAAAATGAACAGAGCGCTCTTCAAGGCCCCATCCCGGTTAAACCACGAGTTGTGGTATGTACGGGGGGAACCTTGGAGTGTCAAGTGAAGTGAAAGTCAAAACCAACTGGACTAAATGCGTACTGGGGAACAGGGCCGCTGCATATATTCTCATCAACCCCTCCCGCGTCTTCGGCGCCAAATGAAATGAAATTGGGTAAGATTTTACGGTGAGCATGGATTAACCCTTTGAAACAGAATTTTTATCAACGTATTTTTCATACTTTGTTCATTACTCTGCATTAATTTACGGTAAAATAAGGGAAAAATATTATATTTAACATTTTAATAATTTTCTGGTTATGTAATACAGCACAGAACAGTGGTGTCCCTTTCTGCGTAAAAAGGTAAAATATTCATGGGAAATCGGTGTTTCGTTCAGTGGGACACCGGTGTCCCATTTTTGCTTCAAAATGTTAAATAAGGTTGTGTTTTTTAAAACAAATTACGGCTGTTTTAAATGCGTAATTGCAACCAAAGGCTTAAAAATGCTTTTCAAGTTTATCTAAATAAGTACTTTGCATTAAAAAAAAAACCACGAGTTTACAAACCTCTTTTTTTTTTAACCGAGCGGGCTCGGTCACCAGGTACTTAAGTATTAAGTGTTATTTTCAAAGTTTAAGGATTTAAAACCATTTCACACAGAAATGGCCCAATGTGATATTTTAAAGAAAATTAAGGACACTTTTAGTTCAACACCATTTCTCAAAAAGCAAAAAGCTTCAGGGCTTCTGAAAAGTGTTGGAGAAGGAGGAAACAAAATCACGTATGGGATTTGGAAGCGAGAATCCTGCTTTAGCATAATGCGTAATAATTTAATCGTTTAAATTATTACGCATTTTAATAATTTAAACGATTTAAAGCAGTAATTTTCTCTAAAATCCACAGCAATATATATCTTTTGTCAAAGAGAAAGACTCATTTCAGCAGCAACGGAACCAGATACTACATCTTCTTTCGCTCCAAATGAATCACAGCCTCACATATTCAAAGTGGATCTTGATTAGTTCCATTCCACGGGGAATAGACCTAGTATATAAGCCCCACAAGGAATCTTGCCCCTAATTAGCATTAAATATTATAAGAATTTATTAACTATGAAGATCACCATTAATTAGATGAGTCGAAAACGCGATACCGCATGCACGAAATTCGCCATGGGGATTTGTGGCCAAAGCTCAGACATTATGCCATCTCGACTTTAATCAAGTTCAGAGTCAAGAAGCCATGCCGGTTCAAATCCTTTCACTGGAAACTGGTTAAGATCGATTCAAAACGTGAAATTGAGTTTTAGACTACGTCGAGACTTTCACCCAGGCCACTACTTAAAGAAAAGGGATTAAAGAATATTTTAAGTACAGTACCCACTTTCGACGAAAGAGATTAACTCCCATACGTTTGGTGGCAAAATAATAATGGAAAACGGATGGCGGATGAAAGTAATTACATGCAGAACTGATGCTCAACGGACGGAACTATTTTGCGAGTTATTGGATGCAGATAGATCAAAAGTTTTAAGCACCCAGAGTAACACAGAAAAAGGAATTACAGAACTTTTTATATTTTGCTCTTACTTAAAACTTGTTTTAAGGAATAGTAACTGAAACTTGTGCAAAGTCCACTTCACTATTGTTGGCATTCGGCAGATTACAACAATCAATTACTTTTCCAGGTAAGTTAACCTCCGACAATGACTATGTTTACCTATTTTTAGGGTAATAGGGAAGGGAGTAACCCAACTCAATTGGCGTTAAATCAAGTTGGGTGACTTTCGTAGTCATTTTGTACAAGTATTCTCACTCAAATCCACGAAAATTACCAGTTCCTATTACCTGAAAAAGTGGTACACATTGTTAATGTTAGATGCCAACTTAAAAGAACAGGACAACGAAGCATCACGAAGAAAAAAATATTTTTTCAATGCTTGATTTTAGCGACTGCGGCTTTCCTTGTTTTCAATCCGTTTTGATGTAGAAAAAAGGTAACAATTGCGAGGTGGACTATAATTTATATTACTATTATTTAAGACCTACTTGTGCTTAAGATAAATAAAGCTGTGACTGATAAGGACATTTTAAACTCTTTAAAGGAAGGAATCATGGAAAAACAGAACAACTTCTAGAAAAGAAACTTAAACATTGAAATATAGGGGAGTCTCGATAACTCGAAGCCTTATACCTCGAATATTCCTTTTTCTGGAAGTTTTCATTGGTTCCCAAATTCTTAAGAACGTTGTGAGAGCGTCCTGTAACGCGAACTACCAATAACTCGAAGTTTTTAGCCGGTCCCTTGGGACTTCAACTTATAGAACTTCAACAGCATATTTACAATAGCTTCTAAAAATATTTGCAAGGTTATTTTATTTAATCGATGCTTTTTATCTAAATCAAAGTTCATGCTCGTTGCCATCGTGAAAATGCTAGTAATAGTAATCATAAGATAGTTTTCAATGATCTCTTTGAGGACAAATTTAGAAGATTCAACTTTTTAATATGTCTTACTCAAACCAGTTTTATCTTATTGGATTCATCATACATTAACACATATAATGAAAAAATAATCATTAAAATCAGGACAAACGAAGAAGAGAGACACTAGCAACATCTGAAAAACCTCTAAATCAATTTTCTGATGAAATTCCCAAGAAACTTTTCCATATCTACAACATCTGAGGGAGGAAAAAAATATGCTTTGCAACCATACTGAAGACATTCAATATTTTACTACTGAGCCATCTTTCATTTCGTGCTTAAAAATCATACATTAAAATTCATACATAAGTTTATTATTATTATTATTTCTTAACACACTGGTCCTGTTTTAATATATTCTTCTTTAACTTATATGTTAGAAAAATTACATGCGTATTATTCTTTAAAAGAAAAGAATTTCAAAGCAACATTTTGCTTTATATTATTGCAAAATTAGAAATAAGAAAATGTGTTATTTTGTAATGAAGTTTAAATTCATAAAATTCTAATAAAATGTGCATTAATTTGAAAAAAAAAAACGTTTATCTGAGCTTATTTTTTTTTTCTTTCTTAGTTCTTTCTTTCTTTCTTTTTTCTTTCTTTTTTTGTAAATCAATTATCGTGTATATAATATTGGTGAAATATTTAATAACTGTAACATTTACGTAGAAACTTATTGAAATAATATTGAAACAGAAAAGCTTTAAAATTTAAACTAAGAATAATTAAAAGTTTAAACTTTGAGTACATACAGAAATATTTAATTCTATTTTTTAAAGTTTTGTCTATTTTGATAAAAATACACAATTTAGAAAGAAATCACAATATGCTAGTGTTTCCTTTCATATGTAGCGCTACTCCTGTACAATAAAATAGAGGCTTTAAAAATTAATTTGAATGTATTTAACATGTTCTTAAAGAAATGATGCGAGAAACAACTTTGACTTGTTGTTTTGAAACTGCATTACATAAAAATAAGCGAACATGCAATGTAATTGTAATGCCAGATATCCGCAGTATATCCGGCGGCACAATTCCGGATATCTGGTATCCGGCATGTGATGAGCCACCGGATATCCAATATCTGGTGTCCGGCAAAATCACTATCCGGTCCTTCCTTACTTATGACATAATACTTAATAATTCTTTAATTATTCTTCTTTATTCTACAAACATTAGCAAGAAACTTAATCAAAGATCATTTTTACTATAAGCGATAGCTTCAAAAACTCTCCAAATGTGATTCAATAGATTTAAGAATTGAAGGTACATCAGAAGAGGAACAGAAATTTTTAGCAAGCATTGCCTTATGTATAACAAAACACTTTGAACTATGTTTATACTTACTTGAAGATTAAAATTAATTTTTATAAGAAAGGACGAAATTAGATTTATTCCTTAAGGTATTAATAAAGAACATTTCGATTTCTCGAAAAACACTTTGAAAATAAATATTTTCACGGACTTGCAGTAAAAAACCAAAATTGTAAAAATAATCCTGTAGAGACACAGAGAGCTGAAGGGAGATGTTTCAAATTTAGTTATTTTTATTCACATATCGAAGTGAATATAATCGTGGAAATCTGGAACGCTTCTTAAGCTGGAAATAAATAACGGATTTATTATAAACAAATAAAGGATGGATAAATTTTTCTCCAACTATCTCATCAGAAACACAGAAGAAAAAAAAAACCTTTTGGACGTCTTTCAGGTCTCCCATTGGGAAAACCTACACAAAATGACTAAATATTCAAATGGGAAAACGCACAATGAAAAGAGGACATGCACCACTTGGAGAACGGAAGAAAACATGGGAATTTGGGGAGAAAAAATAGTCCTTTCATCGACAAACAAAATTTTTTGCATTACTGAGCAAGCAGATGTTCCGGTTATATTTTACGATTGCAACTGCTTCCCCATTTTTTCCCAGAATGAGACAGAGTCATAAATACTCCAAAAACGATCGATACAGCACGAGAGGGACTTCTTTTCCAACATTTTGTTGCCGCGACTTTCGAAGCTAGAGCAACAAGTTGTTAACAAATACACTGACTTAATATTTGATGTACAATTTTAAACATAATACGCATGAAGACGACACTTAGGAGAGTTTTGTCAGCTGGTTTATCCATAACTACAGTCCAAACTCAATAGCTCGAAGCCCCAAGGGACCGACTAAAAGCTTCGAGTTATTGGTAGTTCAGGAAGATCACACAGCCTTGTGACCCTTCCGAGTTTGGAACCCAATGAAAACTTTGAGTTAAAGGAATATTCAAGTTATAAGGCTCCGAGTTATCGAGACGACTAACTACTCACGGAAAACTAACTTGCTCGGAAAACTAACTACTCACGATGTTTCTTTAGAATTTAGAGCAAATCATATTTTTTGAGTAGGGGAGAGATGGGAGGAATTGGACAGCTGTACCTATGCCGAACTAAATTGTCAAAAATTATTTCCAACTTGTGCAGTAGATGTATACTGTAAAAATAGATGTTTTTACAGTATAATACAGCTGATTTTACCGAAAAAGGAGGCGCATGACTTAAGACATAGCTAAAAAGAGGACTGACTGAATAAGACTCTTAATAAGAATCCAGTGGACATTCCCAAACATTTCGTGTATAATAGGATAGCTAAAGATTTTTCAATTATATGAATATCAGGAAGAAACTAAAATAAGTGCTCGATTTTAACTCGAGAAGTAAGGGCCCTGCTCCACATTAACGTAAATCAGAGAAATAAAGCAGAAACGTAAAATAGATTAAATAGTGTTCCAATGAAAAGTACCCGGATTTTCGGTTTGTGCCTTCGGTTTCGGTCGCGTTTTCTGCTGATGTGGAGTAGGGCCCTAAATCTACAAAACGTTTTTCTTCAGGTAACAAACATAACTCTTAATGAATTTTCTAATTAATGCACCTAGAAGGTGGAAACTCCAATCTCTGAATGCCGAAATGAGCTGTTCGTATTTTTTCGTTAAACAGATCATAGGTTCATGTATAACAAACGATGTTACACTGATTACAGTAATGAAATGCCATCATAGTAATGAACAGTATAAAATGAAAAGCAATTACGTTATTAATTTTAATCTAAATATTTTTAATACAGAATTAGAAAACAAAAATTCAATTACAAGACAATATAATGAAACAACATCATATTAAAATTAATTTTGATCAATCCATTCTTCAGAAGAAGACGTTGTCACAATAATGTGCAATTAAGAAACATAAACGAGGAACAAGCTACCATTGATCAAAGAAGTTTATGAAACAAGAAAATCAATGACATCCGCTTCCAATCAGTTTTCCTTCACTCTAAATAAATATCGCGAAATCAATAAACGTGACATTACCATGTAAACGGTACCAAGATGATCTATAAGCCGTTATATTTAGTGTTCATATATAACTCCTTTTTGAGATGCAGATAGATAAGAAACAATCCGCTGCCTAACCCGCAGCTCTCGCTCTAATTTTGGCTGCTTCTATGCTCCTTGCTTCTCCTAATTAAAAAAAAAAAAAATCCTAACTACCAAGCATCTCAAACAATAGCCCCGGTCTAATGGTAGACCTCTCGTTTTGTTTCTTTTTCTGTTCCCAAGCTATGTCACAAATTGGACTTTCCGTTATACTCTCAGGATTTCAGGTAAAGTGGCTCCGGCTCGGCACCTGTTAAAAATTAATACCACCACCACCACCACCAGATAGATAAGACAATAAATGAACAAAATATTCCTACGTACTGTAAAAAAAAAAGTACTACGCAATAAAAAAAAATGGATTTTGACAGCATGAATTCCAATTATGTTTTTCGTATTGACGAATTGCGATAGGTGTGTGTGTGTGAATACTGTAAAAAATGAATGTTGTTTTCACAGTATAACACACAGCTAATTTTATAGCAATAAACTAATAATAACAAATTTTACATTAGGAAACTAAAATTTATAAATTTACAGTACTAAACTGTAAAAATGCTAATTTTACTGTAATAAACTGCAAATTGCTAATTTTACAGTTTATTACCATGCAGTTTTAAACTGGAACCTCAGATGCCAGTATTATACTGTTGCTTTTACAGTATAATACAGCTAAATTTTACGGCAAATAGACTGTAAAATTCCTAACTTTACAGTAAGAATCTGTAAAATTGCTAGTTTTACAGTTTATTACTGTGCATTTTACAGTTTTAAATTGGAACCTACCCCAATTGGATTGCCAGTATTATACTGTAAAAACAGTTCAGTTTTGCAGTGTGTGTGTATTTCTTTATCATCATACGTAGCTCCACCATATCCTGCAAGCGCCCCCTACATGTGCCGGTAAGCAGGTTCCGGGAAGTGAAACACCGGAACGCACACCGTTGGCAGAGCGACAATATGAAAGATGGACTACACGACGAACGAGGTCCAAAAAGAAAACATATGGCAATTTGTCACTATTTTTCTAAAATCAGCTAAATGCATCGTTTTTAGTTTCTAGACAGATTGCAAAGTAAAGATAAGCACTGAACAAATGAATCATTAGTTACTGAATTAAATAGAAGATATTAATTAATAACAATACGACTATATATCTAAGGATATCAATTCAGAATAAGTGCTTGATTGCTAATAAATTCTCGTGCATTCAATGTCCAAACATAAGGAGAAAATATTTTCGAATATGAGAGATGAAAGCGGCAATACTCTAACACGCTTACAAAAGTTCAAAGAGTTGAAACGGGGCAAATTTCACGATGAGTAATCTAATTATCAGAAGCAGCTATTGAGAATTTCGTTTGAACCTAAACGCATATTTATAGTTTTGCTTAATTCAATCAGCACTAAACGCAGTAGTCTAATTCGAAATCAATTTCGGAAATAAGTACATAACTCGCGGAATTTTCGACGCTTTCTCTAACTAAAGAAAAGTTTCGGCAGTTTTCTTTTTAATTTGCAAACAACCTCAAAGAAGCATAATATTCAAGATTCTGCACAAGATTCTACGTTAAAATTCAGGGGAAAAATAATTCTATGTTCAACCATCTGAAAAATTCAGTAAGAAAACAATTTTGTGTTCCCTGCAGCTGGAAACGGTTAAAGAAGGAAAATTATAGCAATTATATGGTGCAACAGTAGAACCTCGATTTACCGAAACTCTCCATTAACCGAAGTCGGTTTCTTCTTCCACTTTTTTTTTTTTTTTTTTTTCACTTTATACTATACTAAAATGCAACGTTTTTTGACAAAAACACCGTGACGTCAGCGTGACGTTAGCCTATGAAAAACAAGCTAGATAAAACGTCACAGCCTACTTGGCAAATAAGAGGAGATCGCTGACTGCTTGTGAGCTCTTATTGGCTCCGCCCGTAGTGACGTCAGTGCCAAGTTAAGTTGCATTTTAGTATATCAGCCAAACTTTTCTCCTAACAAACATGCCCCCCCCCCCTCACAGACACACACTTTTCTTTTTCTTTTTTTTTTTTTTTTTTTTGTATGCAAGACGTCCTTTCAAACTACGAGTGCAAATAGATATTTTGGAATTCCCCTTTTAAAATTCATTTTTTACAAGCTCGGTATGAGTGTACAACACACTTCCCCACTTTTAAACGTCCCTGTTCTAAACAAAAACACCTTTTTTCTTGGAAGGTCATTTGAAGAATTAACAGCAGAAGTCCGAAATTCTCCAGAAGAAGATGATGATGATGAAGATGAGAATGATTCTGGAGTAAATAAGATCAGTAACGATGATGTTCTTGAGTGTTTCTCAAAAGGCCTTGTTTGGATAGTTGGAGCAACAGGAACACTAATTCCTCTGAACTCATACTGTTAAGAAAATTTTGTAATAGAGTTGCACGGCAAAGGATGGCCAATTTGCACTAGATGAAGCTTTCATTTAAACCATTGTTGCTTCAGAAGTTTTTGTTTTAGATATAAATTTATTTTCATTTTTAATTTTAATTTATTTAACATTTAAAATAATCATAACATTTCAAAGGCGATACTACATATTAAACTAGATGCTTATTGATGAAATCTCAAGTATCCAAAAATTTGGATTATCCGAAATAGGTTCGGTCTCAATTACTTAATCGAGGTTCTACTGTAATTCGAGGCATAATAACCCTAGGCAATAGCTCTAAATTAACTTATTTTGACAATTAAGTTAACTTTCGAATCCTCTTCACTTCACCATATAATATTTAAATACTTTCAATATTTTAAATGTGATATTTATCAAAAAAAAAAAATATATATATATATATAAAAGAATCAAACGTTAAATAATCATGCGCTACAATTTATTTCACTTGGTTTTCATAACAATATAATTAAAACATATATTTTTTCTCCTGAAATCAATATATCATTAAAGTCAAAGATTTTTAGATCTAAGACAAATATCTACCAGATGTGCAACAAATTTTATAGTAAGAAAAGATAACAAATCAATAATTCTAATTCTAATTACTAATGCACTGCTCAATAATTTGATCCAAAATAACTTTACACATCCATTACTTAAACAGATTATGTACTACTGCACAACGCTAATAACACGAAGATGTTCAAAATCAGATGGTTTGGATAATAATTTCTCTTCATGCAATTAAAGTTGAAACAGAGTATATTTCACATATTTGACCAAATATTACTACATAATCGAAGTAAGAAATCGATAATTAATAACAGCAAACTCTTAAAAATATCGTTTTCAATACATCTATTAACTTTGAACCCAAAATTTAATAACCTTCAATTACCCAATTCACATTTTTAGAGCTTAGCAACGAATTAAGTAAGCAAAAAACTTAAAATTTTCGACATGTTATTTTCATTACGATGCCAAAAGAAGTGCAAAATATTTTTCAGCTATATAATACGACGTCGTGACGTTCCTTTATTTCTTAAAACACAGTTTCGTTTCAGACAAAATCCAATGTCTCCTATATAAAACCAACAGAGAAAAGCGCAAATATTTCTTTTTGTTGTCCATTACTCAGTGAATACCTTTTCGACATCAAACGAAGCATCAAAAACTAAAGCGAAAAATATACTACAAGTTGTAGCTTAGTTGTTTGGAAAGCAAAAGAGCCTATTTCAGAAACTGTCAGTGAAACGCCTAAATTGTTTTTGGCAGAGTAGATTGACTATTTCATTCAGCATGCTCCACAACTTTTTGTCCAGCTCTAAGAATGTATCTTAGCAATTTCTTTCTTTGAATTTCGAAGCATGGTGTCATGATAGGGAATTTTATTTAGCAAGCCTATTTTCTAGAATTTAACAAGCAAAAAATATTTTGCTTACTCCGAATAAAAAGGATAATAACAATAATAAACTAAATAAAATTAATTAAACATATTTCAATTACTCCACATAAAAATTAGTATGAGAATGTTTATCAGTTAAAAATGTTACGATCACTCAATACAGAAGTTTTAAAACATCATGAAGAACACTATGAAAGTAAATAATCAAAAATCCATTTACCTCACACAAAGTTGGGGGGGGGGGGGACTCCCGACAAGAGTTAGCAAAGACAGTTTAAAATTTTTAAACCACACACACTTTCAAATGATAGTAATGTATTTAAAATCTGCCAATAATTGCGCTCAAAGTTTGGATAAAAATATACTACCAGTTCATTAAAAACATGTAAGTGAGACTAATCTGCATTTGAATACAATAAAAATCGGTCAAAAATATTTTCACTAAAAATTTTAGACGAAAGACTCATGTTAAACATTTAAATATTCAATTTGTCATTAACTTAACATCGTCCAACTTTATACTAAATGGTAAAAAAATAATAATCCAGACATTTTTCAGTTACTCCACACAAAATTTGAAAGAAAAACTTATTACATGTATGTGGGAAACAATTTCGGTTTATCAATGCAAAATCTTTCCATCATTCCACGTTAAAATCGAGAATGAAAATATTAAAATTTAGAAGTATTGCCAGACGTTACCTCTTTTCCTACAAATAGATGCGACAACAATAAAAAAAAAAAGAAAAAAAAAAGAAAAGAAAAAGCTATGAAGATTTTATAACACATTCTCATTCAATAATTTTTGTAATGCAAATATATGAGCATCTTCAATAAATACTCATATCAATGAACGAGATTAAATCACTAGAAGAATGACAAAGGTAATTTTATCAGCCCAAGAAACATAATTCCTCCGTAAAGCATAATTCGAGCTTTTAACTACGTCGATTTCTACAGCAGATACGATACCAAACTGCTCAACTCGATTTCTAAGAGGAAATTTACCATGAATATGCAATAAGCTAAAGAGATGAGTTCCGGTCTTATATTTAGGATAACACGGGTACAAAAGGATAATGTAGTTAAATCTTGCATTACCATAAGGAACCTGATCATGAGTAAGAATAATTAAAACATATCATTAACTTTCTGAAATGCTTCTATTCTTCTGAGTGAATTTATTTTTATAGTTTGAGAAAGCTGAATTAAATTGAAGCCCAAGAAAGTTTCAACCTACGCAAAGAATCAGTTGGGGTAAATGGAAACAGGGAGAAAGAGAAAATAAACTGTATTACAATATTTGCAGTTATTTTTGAAAGTAAGTGAAGACTAGGCAACATAAAGCAGACATTCTTAGGCATCGACATATTTTCAATTAACAGTGCAGCCATCTTCATAGTCGATGACGACTGGAAGCACTGGAAATGCACTAAGCTTTGGTAAGCAACTTTTTGCTTACCAAAGCTTAGTGCATTTCTAATTCCAGCAGGTTTACAACAGTTTTAACTACGGAAAAAATTTAGTCTCCAGGGATGACCAGGCCTTCGTGTATAGATAAAATATTTTATGTGTATAGCAACTGTTATTTTGTGTTTATAACATTCCGGAAGAGTTGAAAATTGGCTACCAACGGAGACCAGTTGGTTAGCAAATAAATATCAGCAACTTTGAATTCTTGCGACACAAATGCGAAAAAAAAGCAAGGACGAAAGTTACCTTAAGTAAAAACGCATGCTAAATTAATGCAATAAGAGAAGAAACTGCACGATTTGTTAAACTACATAAAAAAAAGAAAATTGTATAACATATTTGAAATATAAGCTAAAACTCTGAAATAGTAATAAACGAAAAACTAAAACCAGAAACCAAATAAACCGCAAATCAAAAACTAAGTAAAAATTTCGTCGTAGAATTAACATTACGTGAAAATAAAACAATTATTATTTAAAAATTTCTAATCTTGATACCAAAATGGAGATTTTAAATGCGAAAACAACTTAAATTTTATGTTTACACTCACAGAGCATATTAACCGTTCACGAAATATGGATTTAAAATTGCCAAAAAATAAATAATAATAAATATTTATAACCCTTTTAAAGCCGTTACCTCGATAATTCAGCATATCGTTTACTCGGCTCCGTGATATTTCTCCCCTTTAGTGGTTTACACATTTTTACGTTACTGTTTTAGATCAAAAGATATAGATTATATTTCAATTTGTAATTAGTGCCTTAACAACATTCATATTTCACTGCAAACTTGTTGAACAAAACTGCTTAAGCTTCATTTTCGAGCCCACTGATAAGAAATGAATTTTTCTTCTTTTCAATAATCTAAACCCCCATCATAAAAGATTGAAAAATATGATGAACTTTAATCGCCTGTTTCAATCAAAACTGTTATGGAAAACACAAATACTGACAAGGGCGGATACAGAAATGTTAAAAGGGAGGGGCGACTGATTTTTTTTTTTTTTTTCCTCACTTGCCCATTTCCATCGCCATGTATCCTTGTTGACACATGTTAATTACAAATGTTTTGGTCTTCCATTTCGAAAAATTTCCAGATTAGAACCCCGAATCCCCTCACCCTTTTCCTTAATATCATCAAAGATCAACTAAAACCGCCTGTTTTGAACTTCAAAATGCAAAAAATGCTTCAGAAGAGTCCCTCAAGGGAGGGGCGATCGCCCCCATCGCCCCTTCCTTGTATCCGCCCTTGAATACTGATGAAATTTTGCACAAACACTAACAAAATTTTATGAATAAGATAACATATTAGGCATTAAGTTCAAAAGCAATAAGGTGTAAATGTATTCGGTTTTCTTCTTTATTTAAACTCTTTAAATGGCATATTCTTGCTGTATCCCAACAGGACTTATTGCCACATATGTCACAAAAAAGACTACAACACGAAAGATATATCAAT
The DNA here is from genome assembly GCA_038373865.1 of Uloborus plumipes. Lineage (NCBI taxonomy): Eukaryota > Metazoa > Arthropoda > Arachnida > Araneae > Uloboridae > Uloborus > Uloborus plumipes. The sequence continues at coordinate 15,748 of JAXGGA010002805.1, read as the reverse complement.
ACTGACACCTTAAAATTTTGTCTTTGTTCTGAAAAAATATTTAATAACCAAGAAAAAGCAATTTTTCAAGTGCCTTATATTATTGTGGAGTAAACTACAATTTTATACGTAAGTTACAAACCAAAGTTTTATTACAATAACTATAAAACATATCCTTTTTTTCTAAAGAAGATAAGTCAACTAGAAAATATCATTTCCTGTATGCTTATACTGTTGTGGTACAAAACACAAACATCAAATTTTGTACATACGTAAACAAAACAAACACTAGTAACAATTACATTTTATAACCATTACAATTACTATGAAGTCTTAATTTTTTGTTCTACACGTTTAAACTAGTTAGAAAAAGCTATTTCGCGTAGTTATAGTCCTGTGGCATAAAACATAAAAAGCTGTTTAAATTTTGCAGAAAAGCTACAAAACAAAAACAGGGCCATCCATCTCCAACCAGAATTAAAAGTTATTGCACTTCTTCGCCAGTAGTTTAAATCAACTGGTTAAAAGCAGATGTCCCAAATCCTAATTGATCCGGATGCAAAACCGTATTACATCACTAACCCTGGACATCTCTGACAAGGCGAGCGTATCAAGAGATCCCTCTAATTGGATTAAAAGCGAGAACGGGCGTATTTCAACTCCAGCGACTCGAAACTGGGTCATTGGATGGCGACTCGAATTAAAGCTCGCTGGGGGAAAAAAGACTTTTATAGGCCCTAGACACACTATTTAGTAGAAGGGAGGAGGCTGAAAATCGAATCAGCTCAGTGGTCCGGGAAGCAAAAACAATTTACTGCCAGGCTTTATAGTACACGTCAGCCTGACCTAAGGGCTCTAGAGCTTCCGCTCCGTTCCATCACTAATAACCAGACCGAAAGAGGTATGATTTTGACGGAATGAAAGAGCTGATACCTAGTCGGCCTCGGGCCATACAGACAAGACAGCAGAGATAGGGTAAGCATCTTGGAAGATATATTCCTTCAGCAGAATAGAGTCTTCTCAGAGAGAGAAGAGATGAATATTTTCTTTTTTTTGTCCGATCTGACTCAGCGGCTGCTTTTATTAAAGGCAGCAAAAAAAGAAGAGTTTGATGTAACACTTTCCTTACATAGCTGCGAGGTAGGCTGATATTTGCGGGAAATGATATTTAGTATACAGAGTGGTTGTGAACGTTTTGCTGCGTATGTACCAATTCAAATGCCGAGTAGATCTTTTCTTTTCTTTCTTTCTTTTTCATTTTTATTTAACTGTTTATAAAAAATAACTTTTATTTATTTCTTTATTTTTAACCGATTGAAAAAAAGATCCATTTTATTCTGCACGGAATTGTCGCATTAACAATTTTAAATTTATAAAAATGGTTATAAATACGAAAAAACCTAAAAAAGAAGAAGCATTTTCGTATTCCATCACGGAATGTAGTTTTATGAATAATCTGGATTTTACTAAATACATTAATTACTTAGAGGAAGTTGATTACACACTTTATGATAAAGCATAGAAATACTATCAATTCAAGTGCCTTTTTTTCTTACGGTTCAGTTTAATTTTCTTCATGATTAGTAGAGAAGATTTTTTGTCTCATTAAGCTGCAAATATTTAAAAAAAAACTCATTTATTTAATCGATTAGACAAAAACGATCACTTTATTAGATTACTTTATATTATGATACATAATGACTTACATTCAAATATATAAAAATAAAAAGCCAAAGTTTAAAACTCTGAGAATAAAAGTACAAATATACACGAAAAAATGTCAAATCCGTGATTATGAATTGAATAACATGTGTTCCAATATAAATGACAGCGTAGTTTAATATTGATGTGTGACAAGATAGACATTAGTAGGGATGCACCGATTAATCGGCAGTACCGATTAATCGGCAGAACCGATTAATCGGCCATAATCGGCCACTTTGCCGATTATTAATAATCGGCAAAATTGGGCCGAATAATCGGCTGAAAAATATTTTTCAGATATTATTCTTTAAAGTATACTTTTACTAAGAAACTATGATGAATGCTTTTGTTAACAGTAATAATAATCCTCACAGTTGATATCAAGTTTTTTTTAAATGAATTCTCCTACTTTGAATAAATATACATAGATAATGATGCAACATTTTTCATGTGGCGATAGTTTTCTCCTTAGTACAGTGCTTTCAGATAACTTCTAATTTTCAAAGAATAAAAGTGTTGAATTAAAATGCTACTGATTACTAAAATATATGAATTAAAAGTACTTCTAAATTGGAGTGTTCACCACTCACTCCCCACCCCTCCTTTTTTTTTAATAAGTGTTTATTTCCAATTTACATAACTAACAATGTGTTAATAATATTATTGACACTAATATGAAAATTGGTTCTAAGAAATTTGATAAAATAATTGAAATTATTTTGTGAAAACTAGGAAAAGGGATAAAAATCTTCTCCCAGAAATAAATTACTTACTATTTCTAAACTTGGAATTGTATAAGAGATAAAAAACAGTGATGTTAAAATTGGTAGTAGAAAAACAATTATAATTATCATTAATCGGCTCAGCCGATTAATCGGCCGATTATCAACAGCCGATTAATCGGTAATCGGTAATCGGCCAGATTGCTTATCGGTGCATCCCTAGACATTAGTATATATATTTATTTATATTTTGCCCAATGTTCATTTTACAATAAAGCTCTTTACACATATTTTAAATAATCATGAGCAACTAAGCTTTAATAAGAAGTGTAAACAGTAGTGTTAATACGGCAACATTACAGCCAAACTGTAATACGAAATGTGCTAATTTCATATTGAACAATAAACTACAAAGAAAAAAAAACACAGAAAAGAAAAGAAAAGAAAGAAAGCAATGTAAAAAAAGGGGGGAAAATGGGGGAAATTTTTATCAAATACTTAAGCCAAAACTGCAAATTTTAAACTCACATTCGCAAAAATTTAAATTCAAAGCAAGATAAGGAAACTATTTTGAGAAATTAACTTTTTTCGCAAAATTCCAAGCGAATAAAAGAAATAATAGAAAATTCCGTTCTTAGCAAATCCCAGAAGAATAACAAAAAATAATGAACCAAAATATAGTATGCTACTGGAAAAATGCAACTGTAAATATACATATATATATATATATATATATATATATATATATATATATATATATATATATATATATATATATATATACTTAAGATAACATTAACTTCAGGCGTCATTTTCCCCAATTCAAATTGCATACCTCTGCGTACGGTGACCCACACGAATGCATACGAATCACGTCTTGCATACGCAACCGTGCGCAATTTTGCTCATGAAAGAAGCAAAATAAAACTCCTCTCCATTCCGGCAGTTAATTTCGGAACCATTCCCAAACGCCCAAGAAAGCGGGAATGCAGAACTAAGAAAAGGAAATATATTTCAGCTCCCCCCCCCCCCCCCCAGTCTGTCTCTATTTTACAACGGAAAAAAAAAAAAACTTCTCAAATCGGAAACAAGTTGCAGTGGGAAAAGCTGGTAGACTGATAGTATAAATAAAAGTTTTGGTTCGGATCGAACTTATGAATAAAAAATGGAAAAAAATATATTCTTTGTTTGCTAGTCTAGACATCTCCAATGATTTGCAAATGGAAATCCTCTTAGGCGAAGAGAAAAAATAAGTGTGTGCCATATATTCATAAAACACAGCCACTTAAACAGAAGAGGAGGCTCATTTCAAGCAATAAAAAGATTTCTTCAAAACAGAGTTTCTGAAAAAGAAATATAGAGACGCTTTTATTTGTTGATATTGGAAAAAGGGTTAAATTGATTTATATCTTTAAATAACAATCTAATTTAACGATTCTAATCTAAACGATGTTTCACACAAATGTTTAGTGCAACTAACATATAGTTATTTTACAGCTGAAAATAATAATTATAGTAAGTAAAATATTTTGCAAAATCTTAATTTTCTATAACACGTTTGAAATAAAACGGAGTTTCCAATATTCTGGGGGTATTTTTAATAAATGCTTTAGCGTAAATTTGTTTGTACATCAAACTGCATCGAACATGCAGACCAAGAACAAAAATGAATGCTGTTGAAAATTAAGAAGAGATATTGGTATCAAACATTTTTTAAATGCAGTTTTGAAAATGGATGCACAAAAATGTTACTATTTTAACAAATTAAGTGGTGATCAAGTTTCCACAAGTACATTGAAGCACGAAAATTTATTTTCTGATTTTGTATCTTAGCTACTGCAGTGCACCTCCGAAAAGATAAGCCATGACCTCTACAATGTTTTCGTCTTCCTTACAGTTGGACACCGGTTAATGGAATCAGCTGTTAATTGAAACAGCCGCTTTAATGAATCAAATCGTCAAAAACAGAACAAGATCCAGTTTTATTGAATAAGCCGCTCTTTTGAATCAAAACTGTTTAGAACGAACGTGATTCATATAAGCGGCGGCTACTATAGTAGGGAAAGGTAATTGCTGAGGATTTGAGTAGGCATACTTTTACTAAGCCACTACGAAAGTAACCCAACTCAATTCAGTACCAATAACACTTTCCTATTGTGCAAAAAAGAGAAAACATGGTCCACGTAAGAAGTCAACTTACCAAAAGAGTATTATAGGAAATTTTTCTCTGTTTTCTCTTGTTGTTTACTAACTTCTATTTTTTTACTCTTGGGTGATTTTCTTATTTATATGTATTTCATTTTGTTCATTCATACACGGCAAAACATTAACTGTTGTTTTTACAGTATAATACTGGCAGCCGAAGTTTCAATTTAAAACTAAACTGCACATTAATAAACTGTAAAACTAGCAATTTTACAGTTTATTACTGTAAAGTAAGTAATTTTACATTTTTTTTTGCCGTAAATTTCAGCTGTATTATACTGTAAAAACAACAAAATAATACTGGCAGCAGAGGTTCCAATTTAAAACTGTAAAATGCACAGTAATGAACTGTATAACTAGCAATTTTACAGTTTATTACTGTAAAGTAAGTAATTTTACATTTTTTTTTGCCGTAAATTTCAGCTGTATTATACTGTAAAAACAACAAAATAATACTGGCAGCAGAGGTTCCAATTTAAAACTGTAAAATGCACAGTAATGAACTGTATAACTAGCAATTTTACAGTTTATTACTGTAAAGTAAGTAATTTTACATTTTTTTTTGCCGTAAATTTCAGCTGTATTATACTGTAAAAACAACAAAATAATACTGGCAGCAGAGGTTCCAATTTAAAACTGTAAAATGCACAGTAATGAACTGTATAACTAGCAATTTTACAGTTTATTACTGTAAAGTAAGTAATTTTACATTTTTTTTTGCCGTAAATTTCAGCTGTATTATACTGTAAAAACAACAAAATAATACTGGCAGCAGAGGTTCCAATTTAAAACTGTAAAATGCACAGTAATAAACTGTAAAACTAGCAATTTTACAGTTTATTACTGTAAAGTTAGAAATTTTACAGTTTATTGCCGTAAAATTCAGCTGTATTATACTGTAAAAACAACAGAATAATACTGGCAGCAGAGGTTCCAGTTTAAAACTGTAAAATGCACAGTAATAAACTGTAAAACTAGCAATTTTACAGTTTATTACTGTAAAGTTAGTAATTTTACAGTTTATTGCCGTAAAATTCAGCTGTATTATACTGTAAAAACAACAGTATAATACTGGCAGCAGAGGTTCCAATTTAAAACTGTAAAATGCACAGTAATAAACTGTAAAACTAGCAATTTTACAGTTTCTTACTGCGGAGTTAGAAATTTTACAGTTTTATTGCCGTAAAATTCAGCTGTATTATACTGTAAAAACAACAGTATAATACTGGCAGCCGAGGTTCCAATTTAAAACTAAAATGCACAGTAATAAACTGTAAAACTAGCAATTTTACAGTTTCTTACTGCGGAGTTAGAAATCTTACAGTTTATTGCCGTAAAATTCAGCTGTATTATACTGTAAAAACAACAGTATAATACTGGCAGCCGAGGTTCCAATTTAAAACTAAAATGCACAGTAATAAACTGTAAAACTAGCAATTTTACAGTTTCTTACTGCGGAGTTAGAAATCTTACAGTTTATTGCCGTAAAATTCAGCTGTATTATACTGTAAAAACAACAGTATAATACTGGCAGCCGAGGTTCCAATTTAAAACTAAAATGCACAGTAATAAACTGTAAAACTAGCAATTTTACAGTTTCTTACTGCGGAGTTAGAAATCTTACAGTTTAATGCCGTAAAATTCAGCTGTATTATACTGTAAAAACAACAGTATAATATTGGCAGCAGAGGTTCCAATTTAAAAGTGTAAAATGCACAGTAATAAACTGTAAAATTGGCAATTTTGCAGTTTATTACTGTAAAATCAGCAGGTTTACAGTTTAGTATTGTAAAAGTAGAAATTTTACAGTTTATTATTGTAAAATTAGCAATTTTTAGTTTATTACTATAAAATTAGCTGTATTATGTTGTAAAAACAACATTCACTGTACGTTACTTATTCATTACTCTTTCCTTTGTAATTAAAGAAAACATGACGTCGTAAACTCGTTCCATTTTTATTCCCTTGACACTTTAGTTCGAACTCAAACATAAACTTAAAACATAAGTGACACCATTTCTATTAGCAATTTCTAGCAAATATTACTAGAATGCAAGCTATGTTGCTTTATTTACCGTTATTATTTTTGTTTAGTTATTTAGTACAATAAAACGTTGATCTAAGTTCAGTGCTGGCAACGGTAAATAAAAGTTACTACACGATACTTTCTATAAATAAATATTATCTTACATTTATAAAAGTTTGGATGATGAAAAACCGAGCAACCGAGAAATTTGCCGTGATGTAGTAATTTGTTTTAGGGTAAACATATGAGAATAGGGGACCAAAATATTTGTTTTATGTCGCAGAGAAAACGCAAGACAGCCAAGTAAAATTGTTAAAATATCAATGGCGGAAAGACGAAAAGGAAAAAGATATATTACGTCTGGTTCTGTCTCCATTACTTTCAGTAAAAACGAAGTTAAGAACGAAATTCCTGGAAATCTTTCTAAATAAAAACTTAAATTGTAACGAGGAAAAATGCTTCCGGCCAAAGTAAATCTATTACGTTCAATTTGCCATAAAATGAAAGAAGACTCGCCTAATCGAAAAAAAAAAAAAAAACATTTTCCTTTAAAAAAATGACTAGGAAGTAATACATTTAGAAAATTTTTTACTTATTTGTCGGAATGCTATAATGCAATTAGAATCTTAAGTCAACAAATATTCCAACTGAATAACAGTACCTAACTATAATGAACTATAAATGTATATTTCCCTTTAATAAAAAAAAGTTCATAAAATATGTTTATTTCTATTTAAAGAAAAAAAAATATTTGAAGCAATGCGTTCAAAAAATTACTCATGCATGTCTGAAATGTTCGCGTATTACAAATAGATTTTTAAGTAGAAAAAGGAGCTTCAGTCTTCCAACTGGCATAAAATCAGCAAGTCAAAAAACAAACAAATTAATTAATTAAATGAAATGAAAACAAATGCCAGCACAACTACTTTAGGTATGAGTCCTGGCGCATGCGCAAACTCGCGGAAGGTTTCACATTAAAAAGTCGGACACTCTTAAGTCTTCAAGTCTGTTGACATTAAAAAGAAAAAAAAAAGTCGAATTTAGATAGAAATGCACTTTAAAACCAGTGGTCTAGATATTTGAAGACATATCCCATTCGAAATCGGGAATTTTTTCCTTCTGAAACTATTTTCTGGCTACGCCAATGTCTTAAATTGCCGCTTTAGCGTCGCTTACATTAATTTTTTTGCACAGAATGAAATTCTTTAGATTCATCTATTTTTAAAACAGCTGTAACAATTGCTTCTAGCAAACATCCATGGTTTCTAGTGAAATCCATGGCTCACCTAAATCATGATCAGAGGATTTCAACAAAACCAGAGATGAAAAATCAAAAATAAAAATGAATTCAATTTTTAGAGCTTTAACTAGTTTTGCTGTACAGTCGTTCTCACGTTTTTCTTATTTTTTTTTCCTTTACGCTCTTTCTCCTTCTTATTTCATTTTATCTCTCTTTTGCTACCAACGTTATTTTCTAAGAGCACTTTTTTTTACTTTTAAGTGATTATTTCTGCTTTATGTAACTATTATTTAACTATATTTTTAAAGAATTACTTCGTCGTCTATATGTTCATACTGAATCTCTTTTACAATATTTCCATTAAATTCAACTCCTCGCTGGTCAGTTTACTTAATTTTTTTTAATACATTAGCTCATTACTGCTTGAATGTTTTAATGTGAATTAAAAGCAATCTAATGCTTTATTGGATTTTATTATTATTATTATTTGCCTCCTAATCTAAGCAGGTGTTTTTTGAAACTATTTCAGACCTTGTTTTCCCTATTTTTTCACAAAAACAATTAAATTACGAGTACATATGATAAACCCACTCTAAGTCATATGCTGAAAGGTTTCAATTTCGTTGGAATGATTTATACTTGAAAAAAGAATAATTGAAAAACACATAAAGTTTCTTAAACATATGCATTCAAACAATTGGCTGCCTCGGGCGATTCCTTATAGATTTTTATCACGGGTAACGCCATGGCGGGAACCGCTCTCAATCTGTTGGATAATCACTTATGATGGGCCACACGAAGTGAAAGAAGTTTTTCAACATGTATCTAAACAAACATCAAAATAAAAACGCAAGAGATGTCATTTCCAGGCTTGTTGTAAATTTCATATCCGAAATGTAATAGACTTTCTGCGTGCACTTGCTTCAATGAAATGACGTGATTTGAGATAAATTACAGTGACGAGCAAAATCTTCGAGAAAATCTAAGAAATGAAAGAACACTGGCTCTTTAGATAAATCGTCAATGTGGAGGCACGAATTTCAGACAAGCAGTCTACTAGAACGAAAAAAAAACCACACACACACACACACAGACACACAATAGTATTGATCGAATAAAGCAAGAAATATGCCCTTGGCCTCCACAGAAGCGGAAATTTGAACAGAGCTGAATTCCCCACATCTCTCTTCTCTTTTTTTTCTTCTTGAGACATAACAAAGTTTAAAATCCTTCAATCAAGAGAATTTACATAACACACTAGTCTAAAAAAGATTATTTCCTTTCTCGTTTTCTACGACACATTTAGAAAAGCACAATGAAAACTAACGCAGTCGTCTACTATTTACAAAAAAATTAATTTTTGATAGTGATATTTTTACATTAATTTAATTAACCCAATTTTTTCAACATAATTCTATCATTTTTGATGAAATTTTTCTTAGCTTTTACAAACGAAAGAATAAATTATCTTCTTACATTAACGTTAACTGCCTTATCCAACAGGTGATTATTAAAGCTATCAAATATAATGTATTTTTTATATCGTTTTTCCAATGTCCATTTGTCTACTTATTCATGATGGGGGGAAAAAGTTTAACTTTATCCACAAAGCGTTCACAAAACGTGGGAGTGAAATGTTACTTTTCATTCTATTGGGATAAAAAGTGAATGTATGCACCTAAAGATTAATGCTGTTTTTTCATTCCCAATGCGAATATCTCTCAACAATTCAATTGGGAATGGAAAAACAAAAGTATTAATGCGTACCGAATTTTTTTCCGTGCAGACCTGCTTTTTATGTTTAGTGTCTAGTCTCATCACAGCATATTAGTTATTCACACTGAATGATAAATGCGTAGCAAAAATTAACGTTTTAATATGAAAAACTTATCACATTTACCTCTGTTTTCAAATTTTATAAGTGATATTTCCTTCGTTATCAACTAGGAAGCTCAAATGTGCACTTTCCTAACATTGCTGATATGCGCACATATTTGCCGTACTAATGCATTTTGCGAAATTGAATCGAAAAGGGAATTAATGTAATCCTTGGTCCTTCATTCAAACAAGGCCGTGAACATCGGAAGTTATTTGATAAATCGATGTAGGTGCATTGCTTACTCCACTGGCTCGGTACTAGCTTTTAAATTAAGTCGATTTCGTACTGAGGATTTTAGATCTCTCAGGTAGTCGGGAATTGTTTGTTCCATGCAGATTTATCCATTAGTAAAGATTCCTGACATATTTTTCCATCTGTCTATCGAAGAATAAATAAATAAATAAATTTATGAGCTAATCGTTCTGTTTCACTACCAATACATGGATTTCGTATATGGTTTTTCCAATATCCATTTGTCTACTTATTTAATTGTTTACTTATTGTTGCAAAAAAAAAAAAAAAAAGTTTGATTTCATCCACAAAATGTTTTTTAAACGTGGGATTGAAAGGTTACCTTTTTCATTTTATTGGGATGAAAATAACATACATACACCAACACATTCCCAATGCAATTGTTGATAAACATTAGATAGCTTTAATAATCACTTGTCAAATAATTAAGTCAAATAACTAAGCCTTTAGCGGGAAGATCTAGGGAGAAAAAATGTACAGCTGAGCTCTCTTGAAGCATTTGGAAAAACAATTCCGCCATCAATAACTTCGGATCATATTACAGTCGAACCGCGATGTAACGACTCTGCATTATAACGACCGACTACGTTATGACGACTTTTGAAAAAATAACAGATTGGCTTTTCTGGAGATGTTATTCACATTCAATATAACGACCACGAACGAAAACGATTCTTGAAATAAAGATCGACATAGCAAGTCCGAAACACACAAGTTAAATTTACCTGGCATAAAACAAAAGAAAAAAGAAAAACAGCTACCCTCGCTGTTTAAATAAATAAATAAATAAAAGAATTTTTAAAAACTGACCTCTTGCTTTTAAAACAAATAGGGTCAGGTGGAGGAAAATTGGTCACTGGGTAAAATGGGTCAGGCTCTTTAGAAAATTCATTAAAAGTTGTGCAAATAATATTTTCTTTTTTTGTTGCCATTTTTATGTATTATTGACACCAGGTAACTTTTATATGCAAAATAAGGTGCAACTTCCTTTTTAAAGTTACAGATACTAGAGATTAAGTGTTTTTCTTAATGTGTAAGAATTATTAAGATAATCGTTTATTATCATTGCTGTTTTTATTTATCATAATATTCTAAAGAATTATTTGCACCGTTTGCCAAAGCCACGACTATTTGTTACAAGCATAGAAGGTAATTTTCATTTCGCATTTTCAAAACTCCTCAATATTTACAGGGTAATCATTGTCCAACTTAAAAAAATAAATAAATAAATAAATAAATAAAATAAAAAAAAATAAAAATAATAAAAATAATAAAAAAAAAACAGCGTGCAGTACGAAGAGTTAATAAATTACAATAACTAATACTTTCAGAAATAGCAGTTTGTCCACGATACGTGACCCACTTCTTACTCCGATAAGACAACGCTTCTCAAGAAAGCTACCATGTCCTTATCACTGTAGCGAAGACAGGTTGTTTTCTCCGTATTGACACACCGTGACAGAGAAAAAGCTTTTACAGAATTTATTTGTGTACTTCTATTTAGAATTTACTTATAAATGTGGAGGACGAAAAGTGAAAAAAACCTACTTATTATTACATTTTTTAATGCAAACTATAAACAAATTTCGCTTTCAAATAAAATTTGCTTTCTTCAACTTTTACAAATGATTTATTTTTAGATACAGTTTGTGTAGCGAAAAAAGATGAGGAAGGATTATTAGTCGTTGCAGGGAATGAATTAGCATTAACTAAAAAAATTTTAACAACAAAATTTACGCATTAAAACAATAGCCATGAGTTGCTCCAAGTAATGTTAAATGAGAAAAAAATCATGAGGAAGTTAATAAAATAAATCATCTAACGGCTTGAGTGGGGGCTTTTCTAAAATTTGACGCAGTCTTCCCAGTCGTTTCAAGTTATAACTAGAAATTTTTGAAGTAAAAAAAATCTACATCAGTTCATTAGCATGTTCATTTAAAAATATCGCACCACATACAGAATAATCACTGAAGATTCTGCTTGTCCGTTATTATATTCAGCAGTTAGTCAAAAAATAACTGCAGAACATAATGAGCCACTTCAATGGAAAAAGACCACTCGAACTCTGGTCGAACAGAACATGCTTCATGAAAGTTATAACTAATTAAGAGGTATACAGTATAATTAATGAATAAATTTTTAATATTTTATAAATTAAAGGCAGGAACATTACCTTAATTGAAGGATCAAGTTTAATAATTCTTAACATTAAAACTATTAACAAGTATAAAGCTCTTGTTAGGATTTTTATGATAAAAATGCTATGTCTTTAAATGGAAAAATGACGGAATAACTCAATTTCAAAAATTCTTCCGTAGATAAAGAGCGAAAGCTGAATGCCAGCAAGTTCAGTAATAAATAAAAAATAATTAGATTACTCACCTCAAAATAACTAGCATGGTTTCTTGCAACCAATTTAATGTTGCATAACGTCATTAGTAATAAAAGGAAACATAACAATGGGCTTGCGTAAAAAACAAAATGGCTCCAACAAAAGAAAAACGTTCCAAGTTCTACTACAATTTATGAGGCGATTTACTTCATTATATTTTTTTAAATCTTGGTAGCAGCATTGTCAGCGCAATGGGAAGCACGGAGAGGAAGAGAAAAGAGGGGGGGGGCGAGAAGATACGTGAAATGAAAAATAAAACCTACAGAAACAAAAGAATAAAACTGGGTATTCTAAAAAATACTTTTTTTTCCCTCCCAAAAGAATAAGACTAGTGAAATTATGAGTTTTTAAAGAAAATCCGACTTTCCTATCTATTAAATTCCGTCCCTTAATTTCCTTCTTGAAATAATATTAAATAAAACCCGCACATACAACAGTTTAACTCAAAATTACGTTATTCACAAAGACGTTTTGAACAAAAAGCCTTCACTTTGAGGCATTTTCTAAGGGAAAAAACTAAAGATTAATTAAATTAGGCTTTTTTTATTCCTTAATTTGTCATCATATTTTTGACTCTAGCTTAACGAGGGAATTTATTTGTAGTTAAAAGATTGCGGGTTTTTAACATTGTGGCGTTTGAGGATGTTAACGGTAAAATAAATCGTAATAAGTAAATTATGCCTTCAATTGCATACAATAATCAATGTCTCACTTTCTCGGGGCGAAATTAACCCAAGTAGCACACTTCGTTTTTTAAAGGTTGTAAAATAGTTATTAACGTTGTAACAACCGATTAAAAACGTTTATAAAACGTTTAAACGTTTTTTGTGTTACCTGGGTAAGCAATAAAATTTATACTTTTCGGAAATGTTAGGTTGTGTTACTTTTAGAGCACAAAAGTGCAAAAATTAAGTTTGAAAAAGCAAAAATGAAATTTAAGTAATATGAAACTAATGTTGTAAATCCTTAAATTGTGAAAATTATTTTATTGACGTGTTTCATCGTTACAAGAAACCCTTTTTGAAAGATATTTTTTTTTTAATTCCTGGTGCAAATCTGCAAACACTATCAGCCCAATTCTCATTGGCTTGGAATGAATTTCATTATCGTTTTTGACTGGGCCAAGTGATGAATTAGGTTACCAGACTGGGTGAATCGGATGCATGACTGGTCGGAAACGAAAAGGAAAGAATGAAAATCGCCCAGAATAAAACAAAAACGACGTCATACATGCATAACGTACATACATTTTTATTACGACTGCTGCTTAGTGCCCCTGGTGCTGCTTAGTGCGATAATGAAATTCATTCCAAGCCATTCTCATTGGCTTGGAATGAATTTCATTATCGTTTTTGACTGGGCCAAGTGATGAATTAGGTTACCAGATTGGGTGAATCGGATACGTGACTGGTCGGAAACGAAAAGGAAAGAATGAAAATCGCCCAGAATAAAACGAAAACGACGTCATACATGCATAACATACATACATTTTTATTACGACTGCTGCTTAGTGCCCCGAAACTCAAATTTTTTTTGCATTGAAAAGAGAGTTTATTGAAATTTCTTGAGATTTGGAACTCACAACATATTTTCGCAAAAAAAAAAAAACCGAACGCTTACTTTTTAGAAAAAATAAGTTTTAAAAATGGTGCTGAATTTCACAACAAGAAGTAATCAAAAACCAAGATATAAATGGATAACCGTAAATATGAGCATGAAAATTAAATTTTACAAACAAAAACATCAAAATAAAGGTTTGAAAGCATAAACATGAAGTTTTTAAATCATTAACACTAAAATGCAGTCTCGAACATAATATACACTTTTCTTTCTCTCTTTGTACATTTTTTTTTTGGCATAAAATTTTGAAAACAAATTATTAAGACGAAGTTTTGAAAAGATGAAAACGAAATTGTAGCATAAAAATAATAGGGGGAAGACACTATATATATATATATATATATATATATATATATATATATATATATATATATATATATATATATATATATATATATATATTCCTTTATTTCTGCTTTTGAGAATGAAAGTGAAATATTACATTTAATCAACTGCTCTTTTTTCCCGATTGGAAAAAAAAGCAACTTTCAACCAATCTTGTAAAAATGTTCCTGAGGCATAGAACCTAAAAGAATCGAATTTGGAACATAAAAAGCACTCCTACTCCCCCTTTAGACTGATGTACTCTCTTGTCAGATCAAGCAAGGCGCGCAAAATCATACCTAAATCATATTATGATACGAAAAGAATATTTGTTGTCGTCAATCCATTGCGCCTTTGCTTCTCCGTGAATTTTGTCGATACGAAGCTTACTTCGTTTTCAAGTGCCAACTCATTTCAAACTTCATTACCGAAAGTTCACTAAGATCTTGCCGTCTGTCACGGAGAGGGAAAGTAACATTAGTGTTTTTATGCGAGGCTTACTTTTAAGAAGCTCAAGTCTTGAAATGAATAACATGAAAGATGTTTGAAAAGGTAATCCGTATGTAGCAAATCAATAGTTGCTACATACGGATCATAAATGCAATGAGAAAAAATCAAACATTAAAAGTACGGAAGAAAGGATATAGTGTGTGCTAAACTGCAGAAAAAGTATTTTGCATCTACTAAGTGAAGACGAAATTAAATCATTCAGCAATTAGAGAATTATGGAATACATCTTTTTTTCTCTAACTGAAGTTCTTGAGAGGAAAAAAAAAACCTGAGAAATGTTCTCCCAATATCGGCAGACAAGTAATTGAAGAAAAAAATCTAAATTTGATGAATATTGAATAACCCTATTAATAATGCTGAACATCACAGAGCAGTGGTGCCCAAACTACGGCCCGAGGGCCACATCCGGCCTGCGAAGCTGATCTATGTGGCCCGTTGTTTTGTTCAATGTTGGAAATTAAAAAGCACAAAAAGTAACAATGTCACAAATTTGGTGCCAAAGTAATTGGTTTCTAAAAACCACGCTTCTCATAAAATGAGCGACAAGTAATGATAACAACAGTTATTTGTTTGTAATTTTCTTTCTTGTTTCGCATTTTCCCAGGTTAATTAGTGAAGAATAAAATATTTTGAAATTTCATACGGCTTCCAACCCACGAGATTAATTTTAATATGAAATACGACCCGCGGGCAGACTTCTGTGTCCCTTTGAAGTTTAAGCAACACTTGATCAAAAAAAGCAAGTCCTTTTTGATGACAGGTAAAAATTTCACGCAAGTCTGGTCTTCAAGCATAACTCCCTTGTTTCTCCTTTTCACAAGAATGGCGTGGGAACAATATAATAACAAATAAATTTAATTCGAATTTTTATAATAAAACAGTTAGAAAATTCGTA
>JAXGGA010002804.1:0-114269 GCA_038373865.1 Uloborus plumipes | reverse complement strand
ATAAACCTGATTTCTTACTTATTTTTTATGTATAATTTAGATGAGATATTATTATTGACTATATTTGTTGATAACTTAGAAATTAACAAAAACCCACTTTTGACAAAAACCCAGGTGGGTTTTTGTTGGTGGACACGCCCAGAAAAACCCATTAGGGTTTTTCTGGGCCCCCCTGGGCCCACCTTTGCCAACCCTGAATAAAATGCCAAGGAAGCTGGAAAAAAAAAACTCATTCACACACAATTCGAGTACAACATTTGACTAAACACAAATTTAATTTTATAATTTTTTAAAGTAATTTTAAAAAAATTAAAGAAAAGGTTAAATATTGAGCAGATAATTAATTATGACTGTATCAAAAGTGAATATTTTATGATAATTTCATACTTTGAAGTATTTTTCTCTCCTTGTATGCATGTTCTTCTTAAAACATCAAAATACATTTTGTTACCAGGAATGGATACAGAAATAGTTTCTGGGAGGGGCCAGAAAAGTAAAAAGTGAAGTAAAAAGAAAAGTAAAAAAAAAAATCAGAATTTTTTATACAGCTCTCATAAAGTTCCTTTGAAATGTTTTTTAAAACTTTACCACCAATAAATCTCCTTTAAAATACAGAAAAAATACATACATACAGGGGTGATTGTGGGTTCATAAAAAAATACCTGAAAGTTTTAAAGTTGGGGGGGGGGGGTGTTTTTTTTTGAAACCAAGGCCCCTATTACTTAAGCAAACCTAATTTTATAATTATACACACATAATAATTAATTTCCTTTCATAAACTAACACATTTCATATATTCAAATAGTTTTTAGTCAAAATATTGTACATGCATTTAATTAAATTGTAAATGAGTAATAAAGTTACTTTTGAGTAATAAAGTAATATTTGAGGTGGTGAAGAGCAATTAATCTCCAAAAAAATATTTTAAAGAGAAAGCAAGTGCGTGAGAATTTATGAAGTAATAAAAGTTGCATTTGTTACATTTTGTTGCATTTCATTTGTTTGTCTCCTAACGGAGGGTAATAAGCATCAAAAGTTTAAAAGTGAGAAAAATTTTATTCTCATATCGGATGCAAATAAAATAATTCAGTAAGGTAAAAAAACAATTAAAATTTTCAACTTAACATTTCTATTGATGAATATTATTAATAATTATCGGTATTTTCATCGAAAATTCGAAAAAGAAAAAAAATCCGGAGGTGGGAAAGATAAATAAAAATATTTTATTTCCGGTATTTTCGAACATGAAAATACCAGAATCGATCATGAAAATACCGGAAATCCGGTAAATTACCGGAACACAATCACCCGATACGAATTTACTTTGAAGGTGGTGGTAATACATTGTTTTTAACATTTTAAGCCAATCAACAACTATGAACCTTTTATACAATTTAACCAAATTGGTATAATAATGCCCAGTATTACTTAGAGACATTTTCATAATGAATAAAACAAACAAGATGTTATTGAAACAGAATAATCACTTTTTTTTTTATCAAAGAATTAAGGAGCAAATCGTGATATTAGGTGCCCTAGATTTTGAAAATCATGAGTTTTATGTATTTTTTCACACTGACTGCCATTTACAATATTACTTTCAGAGCAAACCAAAGAAATTTTAGATACAAATATGCTTTGTGCGAGTGTGCATGCGTGTGTATTTAAAGAAATAATTTTAAAAAATTTTACACGACTAAATTAATTAAAAAAATAGCTAATGATATACAGTAGAGTCTCGAAAATCCGAGTCTCAAAAGTCCGAGGTTCCGCTTAATCCGAGGCTCTTTTATTGACATTTTAAGGTCTATCTTCAATAGCTAAAAAGATAATTTGCATTAAAATCTGAAAATAAGAATCTTTTGCTATTGGAAAATTCTCTTTTGTACTCACAAAGTAGTAAAAAAAGACATTTATCAAGTGTCACGAAATATTCTTTAACTACTAGACATATATTAAGATATGCTTTGGAAATAATAACTCGATATGTAAAACGACTTGAAATTAAGTTTATCTTACTAATGATGGTCTAAAAGTGTTACGCTTCTACTGTTAAGAATTTTTTTCGGATAATCCGAGTTTTCAGTAATCCGAGGTGGCATGAGCCCCAATTACCTCCGATTTTCGAGACTCTACTGTAGTTAAATTATTCATTTCGGAAAGCCCGGGCCCATGGGCATAGCCAGGAATCACGCTAGGCAGAGGCAAATAGCGGCATCATAAAGGGAGGCCACGGAAGGTCACTGTGACCTCCTAAAGTTTTAATTATCCAAAGAATGCTTGTCTGTTCTGTGCACTCTATTCACCTTAGTTCTTGGAGGTCACTGTGTCCTCCCAAAAAGTCAAAATTATCTCAAGCCAAAGAAAAATGACGCTTTTATGATTTGACTCAGTACAAAAAAATTATCCTTTTCTTGTTACATCGTCGGACTTTGTTGTAACTCATTGCATTTTAGGTCAATTTTTTTTTATTCAGTTATTTTTGGTTATATTTCATGTTTTCTCAATGCTTTCTTCGTGCATCCCCTTTTAAGTGGCAACGTAACTGTGTCTACCGAATGATAAAATATGAACTCGCACAAGTGTACCAACATGTAATGAGTATCAAAAGAGAGAAAATGGCTAATAGGAAATATTGTTGGGAAGGTCACAAAAGCCCCCTATCGGGGGCACTGATCTAGGGAGGGGCAACTGCCCCTCTCTGGCTATGCCCAAGTACATAACTATGTTGTGTGTGAGTGTGCATGTGTGCGTTTTTAAAGAAATAATTTAAAAAAATTTTACTTACGTAATGAAGGAATTAATGGAAAAATAGCTAATGATCTAGGTAAATTATTTTCACCCATTCGGGAGGGGCCCGGGCCCCCCTAAAATCCACTGCCCTTTATTGCTAGGGTAGGAAATTTTAGGGTACATAGAACTACCTACAAGCAGGTCAATAAAATAATGGCTTGTTAATACAAACAGAGTGAAGAAGTCAAGATGCTTCAGATACCTTAAATTCAGCAAAATACTTAACTTTTAGTCAAAAAAGAAAAAAAAAACAGTATAAGCCTTCTGTCGTCTCACCTTTCTGTCCTGTTGCGGATGACTTTCTGTTGCATGGAAAATAAAATGGTTCCTTTGGCAGCAAAAATGTAAACAAATGGGAATGTTTGTGAACAAAGCTCAATAAACATCACCATGGCAACGAGTGCTCTCAACACATAAATAAATGAAAAAAATTTGCAGAGATGGATTAGAATGAATCTATTTGAAAATAGAGCAACATCTAATGACCAAAGGAATTAAAAAAAAAAAAAAAAGATTTAACACTGTAAATAAAATATTTTTAAGAATAAAAAAGAAGTGATCTACGAAAATTAAATATAGCATCTTTTTTTGAAATATAAAGTTACACTGCACAATTTGAAGAAAATCACTTACACAACTTACAAAAGACTAAATTAAAAACATTTATTCTTCTAGTCTTCAAGCAGTCAATTTTTCAGGATAAGTAATCTTGTACAGTTTTGCAAAAAAATATATCTGGAAGTGTTTCAATTTTTTGATTTTGCTTCAACTTATGGTGATTTTGTTTTGTTTTCCTCGGGGATCATGTGCATTCATGGAGGAGTCACCACTGTGCATTAAGGTGTGCCGAAAAACACTTTTTTATTTCAGTGATGGAAAGGTGCCACTGGGAGAAGCAAAGTGCACAGAAAAATTTTGAATTTTTTTTAGGTCAATGTCTTGTTCTGCCGCAATTGCGTAGAAATTCGGAAAAAATTTCAAGATTTTCAGCAAATAAATAAAAAAAAATTCCATTTTCGATAACGGGTAGGGCGGAAAAGAAAAGATGCCATCGGGAGAAATTCCATAAAAAAATTTGAGGTCTGTGGTATAATTCCTTTGTTTTCCACAAATGCCTGGAAGATTTGGCCATTTCCTGTTTTTTTTTTTTTTTTTTTTTTTGTACATTTTAAACTACATTTTGTGAAAAAGTTAAAATACAGTTTTTGCCGTACTTATCTGAAATAACTACATCGTTTGTCACACATAATGCATTTTTACATGTTAGGTGCTAGAATTTTTTTTTAATGATTTCCTAAAAATCTCAAAAAAACTGCATCTTTTCCAAATTTCAACAAAATTGCAACATATCAAGAAATTGACCAAAAAATTTTCAAATATTTTATATGCACTTTTCATACCTATCATCGAAAAAAAGTATTTTTCGGCCCACTCTACTGTGCATTTGTTTGTTCGTTGTTGAATTAATTTAATGATAGTCTGAAGTAGTAAGAGTAGCAGATAGATGTGTCTAGCGATGCACCGATAGCAAATTGGCCGATTACCTATTAATCGGCTGTCGACAATCGGCAGAGCCAGGATTACATTTTAATGTTACCAATTTCACCATCACTGTTTTCCCCCTTTCTTTTACAATTCCGATTTCAGAAATAGTTACTTATTTATTTCTGAGAGAAGACTTGGTTTTCTCTATTTTAACAATTGAACCCTTTACCCTCACTTTGAAAAAAATGTTTTTACATACAAATGGATGTGTTTTAGAAATTGACATGGCCCACTCCAGAAAAAAATTGAAATCATAGTTCTTGTTTTTGAAAGCATAAATTGTACTGCTGAAATCAGAGCCCAAGACTTCCAGATTTCAAACCAGCTACATTACCACTATCTAAGCTACAAGTTGCATGATTTTTCCTTGTTTTTAATTTGAATGTATAAACATTGAAGGCATGGGTGCAAGTTAGGCCATGTTTCCAAGATGGAAAATATTTGAGACACCCCCCCCCTCCCCACATGCATACCCAAGAAAATAAACCAAAAAAAAATAGATATATTGTTCATTAAATTGTCTAAACGGGCGGGGGGGGGGGGCGCTTAATTTTACTTTTAGCAGCAAGATCATAGTGTTTAGTATAGTAATCGAGAGAGGGGTGGAGGGTGATTTGTCGAGACTTTAGTTCAAAAAACCTATTTTTAGACGACGTTTAGTGATATTAGGATAAGGTGGGGCAATATTTGACGACGTTAGAGGAGGCAGAGAAAATGAAATCCTAAAAACGAAATTGTAGGTCATATTTGATGAAGTTAAGGGTAGGGAATGGATGGGGTCGAAGAGAATCAACACCGACAAAGAAATTATGCCATTGCAGTTCGTTTATTCAGAAAGAGAAAGAAAGGCTTCGATACAAATAGTTTTGGATTGGAATAATGATTAAAATGTACTTTTAAGAAATCTGATTTTATATTCCCTTCAGTTTTGTTTTCTTTGGAAGTAAATATTGAAGGAATGAGATCGATTTTTTTCCGTCGCATGGTTCGTCTTGGCGATTTTATTAAGACGGAAATCCGTCCTGAGACGGAAGGTCTTGCACCCATGATTGAAGGATCAAACAAATATTTCACTAAATTGATAATACGTTACTGAAAATAACAAAAAGATATGATCTTCAACAAAGCTCAACCTTTAGGGAAAAACACACACACACACACAATGTATTTATTTTGCAAACAAAAATTATTGAAAATAAAAAATAAAAACTGCTCACTGTAACTAGACTTTCTTCAAAGACTGCCAACAGATCTGAAAACTTTCTGTGACGCTCCTGGAGTTCTTTTTTTTCTTCTTCTATCTGCAGTCTCCAAGAGTTTACGATTTCTTCCACCTGACGAATACTTTCCGACACTAAGACGGAAGGAAAAAAGTCTTTGAATCAATATCGATTTTTTTACAACAAGGTTTGTAGCAAAAATACATTTACAATGCCACTAACGCTAGAGACTAAAAAAAATTGATAGTGGCCAGTAAACAGAAAAAGTTAGTGGCCGCTTTGAACCAAGTTCCAAAATTGTAATCCCACTTCCCTTCATTCTGCATATAGTAATATTACACTATGTACTTGCACAATATCTTAACTAAATTACTATATGTACAAGAAAAATGTTTTTAAAAAACTTCCTTTTCTCAAAAAGATAATTGTGTAATTTAAAATCCAAATAATAAGACATTACGCAAATGAAACAAAAACTAAATGCACCTGCATACTTGAAGTTTAAAAAAAACATTTCATTTAATTTTGATGATTAATCATAAATTTGGTCATCTTTGACTTTTCCCAACAAAGTTTCATTCCGTATTCTGGATTGAAATTACGTATTTAGGTGTTTTGTACAGTGGATGGATCGATTATAAATAGATAATACTGTCGGCCCCGCTTAGATGAATACTGTCGGTTCCAAGAAATATTATTCGATTAACCGGGGATCTTTAACATAGCATCTATGGCATGGTTTCCGGGATGTTTTATTCTTTTAAGGTATTCGTTTATTCGTTACCCGATTAAGCGGGGACGACAGAATGTGTCTGAGAGGCTGCACTTGGTGGGGAATGGGGGGGGGGGGATTTTTACTTTTAGTGCAATTTTCACTAAAAAAAGTTCTTAATCTGTCAGCTGGGGGCAAGCAAAAAATCGCCAAACAATGTAGAATTCTTCCAAATTTTTTACAACCCTATCTGTTTACCGTTGAGTGTACTTTTGTTCCGTTGACAGATTTGTCATTGGTTTCGCTTGGCAACATTGGCAATTTCTGATTTTTCGCTTGTCTCCACTAACAGATAGGTACCAAAAAAAAAAATTACACTTATCTTTTATTGACATTACATTTTAAAGACATTAAGATTCATGAAGTTGTTTTTACTTTTTTAAGTTGTTAAAAACTTTCAATTTCAAGACAGTCTTTTTGAGCATGAAATTTAACAACTGATACTAAATAGATCAAGAGCATTTTTGCTGAATAATGTATGTGCTGAATTTCAATGCAAAATATCAAGTTTATCTTTAAAATGATACAATTTCCGATTGGGGGGAATTTCTAGCAATTCTTATGTTTGAGGAAGATTTTAAGTTCTAAAGTTTTTCAAACTTAGGGACATGGACGAACTTAGTCGATAATATTTTAAAATTCTTACAGCACTGAGGTTTATCATCTTGTAACATTTATGAACTTACGACAGAAAGCATTGAAATCAAGGTAGTAACCAGATTTTAGTTTTGGGGAGGGTTTTACCAGACCTGTTTCTCGTAAAATCTATAAAGTCAATAAAATTTGATTTATTGTTCAGTATTCTGTTGATTTTTGTTTCAATAGATGTTAAAACGGTATAAACCAGAAAAATGATTCATCTTTTCAACTTTTTCTGATAAGTGAAATTTCTATTTTACCACACTTGTAAAATGTGTCAAATATCAAGTTTGGTGTTTATTTTTAGTGGCATTGAAAATTCGCAAGGAAAAGGTGTATTGTCAAGAAATTATGTTTGCATTAACTACAATAAAAATAAATACTGCAGCAAAAACACTTAATTTGTACAATTATTCAATAACGATAATTTCATTTTTCAAATACAAAGCAGTTTCAAAGTAAATAAGAAAATTAAAATAAAATAGCAAGAACAACTTTTTCAGTCAGAAGCTGAAAAATATTTTTGTAAGAGTTTAAAAAAATTTCGAATGGGGATTGAACCCGAAAAACCCACCCCTTAAACATGGCCCTGATTGAAATAGCTCAAATTAAGAAAAAAAAATGTTTTTTCACATACCAGACATGTTTGTCAAGAACTTCATTTATGTCAGCATAGAAGCAATGTTCTACAGTAATCATTCTTTTCACAGCAAGTTCGATTATGGCTGAGAACACCAACCATACTCTAGGAATGAAATCAAACTTAAAAAATTAAGCCCATAAATTTGTTGAAATCCATTGTTTTTTTTTTGAGGCATGTCAAACAGAATGCCTTTAGAAAAGCTCGGGTAACGTTAAACAAGTTTCAAATGAAACCACTTTTCAAAATGTTTGTAATTAACCAGATGATAAATTCGTTCAGTACTCAAAATGTTGAAACAGAGACCTTCCGTTCTGGTCAAGTGTGTACAAGGCCACAAAAGGTCTTGTAAAATTAAATTACACGAGAAAGTACTTCAGGATACAAATATAAACAAAAAATGTACACAGAAAGATCCAAACGAGCAAAAGCATTGGTGGGGATTTCGACCAATCGAATTCAAGTAGGAAAAATGCCGCGCGAAAGACCGAAGATCGCAGGAGGCTCTGATTTTACTTAAGAGTCCCACTTTAGCAGGCTTTTTTTTTTTTTTTTTCACACTACAGTATTTGCTCAGACTTCAGACATCACCAACAGAAGTGAATTGAATAATTAATATAAGTCTAAGACCACATGCTTCTATTTTTCAATGATCAATTTTTTTGACATTAGGTCCCTCAAAACAGTGGCTCGAAAAGCTTGAGCTTTTTAAAATTTTCAGGGGGCCCAAACATGACGGAAAACCTGTGATTTAAGTTCTAGTTTTTGCTTTTAAATCCATATCTGAAGGTAGTTGCAAAGATAAAAACTGATTCAAAAAATTTCTTCCGGAAAGTTTTAAAAGTGACGACTCATTCATATCACATTAATCCCACCACAAGCTATTTTTAAATGTGGGTTGGACCAACTATTTTATAATGTATTTTTATTAAGTTTTATTAATTTTGTGTCAATGTTTCAATGTCTCAAGAGCATAGAAATATTTCCCTCGCCTCAAAACGAGACAGAGAGCTTCCCTTAACTTCAGAGGTTAATCGAGCCCTGTTGGCAAGAAAAATGTTCGATCGTCCCCCAACGTGCAGACCAATATCTACTCAAAACAAAAACCACATCAAAACAAAAATTGCTGTTCTTGGTTTTTCTTTCTATTTTTAGAAAGAAAGAGAAAAAAAAAATGAAAAGACGTTCATTCATAAGGAAGTGTTCCTTGGAGGAAAAAAAAATGCACGTAGCGCCCTCTCGCAAGAAGTAGGTCGCTTTCCCCTCTCTAACTTGGTGTACGAGCGAGTGTCTCTCCCTAGAAGCTAGTTGCGCTCGAGACTTTGGGTTGTTTGTTAACGTGTTGAGTCTCTCCCCTGCGCCGTATTGACAAATGAATCATTAATTAGAGTCCCCCGATCTCTCGCTGGATGCCGATGGAAAAGAAAGTCAGTGACACGAATCCGGAGTGAATGAGTCGCCCCACTTCGCGCGCGGAGCAGGCAGGAAAAAAAAATCGATAAAAGTAGGTCCGAGCCGCGAGCGTCGTTAAAACAAACCTCATTATGCGAATGAGATTAATGGGATTAAAAATAAAACTATATTGCGCATGCGTACGCTATTGTATAATTTTTAGTCGTCGTCTCGCAAGATGGACGCCTTGGGCCTAGTTCATCATCACATGGAGGTGTCGCCCGGGGGCCCGGGCCCGGAGGGGGCCCCCCACCAGCCGGACAACGCGAAGACGCGCCAGGCGACGCGGTACGGGGTGCGTCTGTTCCGCGAGTACTGCGAGACGCACGGGGTGGAGGCCATCAACGCGCTGGGGCCCCGGGACATCGCCCGGATGCTGAAGGGCTTCTACGGGCAGGCCCGCACCAAAGATGGCCAGCGCTTCAGCGTTAACTCTCTCATAGCCATCCGCTACGCCATCAGCCGCTACTACCGCTCGCCCATGGTCAGCCGCAAGGTGGACATCGTGAAGGACGCGGCCTTCAACGAGGCCAACGAGACCTTCAGGGCCGTGCTCAAAGACCTCGAGAGGGAGGCGCGGGGCAGCCCCGCCTGCCACAGGGAGCTACAGATGGTCGACATGGACGACCGGAGGAAGCTAAGGCATTACTTCGAGCACGCCATCGGGACCCCCCGGGGGCTCCTACAGAAGGTCTGGTACGACCTCATGCTGCGGGTCGGGCGCAGGGGCCGCGAGAGCCAGCGCCTGCTCAACAGGAACTCCTTCCGCATCGCCAAGACCCCCGACGGCAGGCAGTACATATACCAGGTCAGTACACACCCCCCACTCTCTGTTTGTAAACAAATGAAAAAAAAAATCCCTCCTATCATCCCCTCTGTGTGTTTATAAACATAACTTCTGACGAAAATTTTTTTTCCAGGCTATCACCCTTTCTGTGTTTGTAAACAAAAGCCCTGACCAAAAAAAAAAAAGAAAATCCTGACTGTCCCTCCTATCATCCTCCTTTGTGTGTTTGTGAACATAACAGCAGACACAAAAAATTCCAGACTATGTCTGTCACCCCCTGTGTGTTTGTAAAAATAATATCTCAAAAAAAAAAAAAAAAAAATTCTGCCCATATCGCCCCGCCCCCCTATGTGTTTGTAAACATAACCTCTGACACAAAAAAAATCCCGTCCACCCATTTCCTCTCTGCGTGTTTGTAAACATGACCTCTGAAAAAAAAAATCATGACTACCCCTGTTACTCCCATCTGTGTGTTTGTAAACATTACATCCAAAAAAAAATTCCGATTACTTCTATCACCCCCTCCCCCCCAAGGGCGGATACAAGGGAAGAGCGATAGGGCGATTGCTCTTCTCTTAAGGCCCCTCTATCAGTGAATTTTTAACATTGAAGTTCAAAAAACTTAATTTTAGACAACTTTTAATTGTGTTGAAAGAAGGAAGTTTGTGATCTCCCCCGGAAATGTTTCGAAACTGAAGTTCAAAACCTATGTGATAAATATTTGCAAACCAGAATACACAGTAAAAACAAAGAAAACAAAAATCGATCGCCCCCTCCCTTGAAAAACTTCTGGATCCACCGTTGATCCCCCTCCCCCTCTGTGTTTGTAAATATTACATCTGACATGAAAAAGAGAAGAAAAAAAATCTAGACTATCCCTACCACCTATGCATTTGTAAAAAAAATTTCTATCTGCCCAAAATTTTAGGTTTTGGTCAATAGTACCCATATGACGAACACTGCTTGCAATTTTGGTGTCAAATGAAGTCCAGCTATACTTTTACATTATTTTGGTTGATTCCAGACATATCATCTCATGTTTTCGGATGATGACTCATGAAAGTAAATGATCCATCATTTACTTTTGTGAGTCATCGTCATCCAACATGATTTGTAAGGTGAAGTTAGTAAGGTACCCCCATGTTGCTGTCTATGCACCCCCCTGTGTTTGAAAATTATTTTAAGTGGAGCTAAGTATAGCATTTTTTAACCGTTTTTTAAATAAATTTCTACTGTTTATGCATTTTAAGCTATTTGGTAGTGAGTTCCAAAATCTTGGAACGTAGGAATTAATGCCATTGAATAATAAGTTTGTTTTTGCAAAAATTGGTAAAAGATCATCACAGTGCTTAGTTTGGTAATTATGAGCCATTTCTCGTATTTCTACTATTTCCAAATTAAACCCATTAAAGACTGAATCATGCATAAAAAGACCAACTTATAATTATAAATTTTCAGCGTTCATTAAAAAACTTCTATTTATGTCACCAAATCTATTAACCCTATTAAAACCCTTTGAAATTTTTTTGTTAGAACATTAATTCTGTTTAAATTATTTTTAGTTGTTTGACCCCAGGCAAGTATACCATAATTATTAACTGAATAGATCATAGAAAAATATAGGATAATATACAAAACATTAACAGGAGCTAAATTTGACACAAAGTTAATTAAACCTAAACTACGAGAGATCTTTTTTGAAACAAGTTCAATGTGATTATTCCAGCGTAAATTATTTTGCAAATTAAACCCCAAAAATTAATATTCTCTACATATTGATAAGTTTTTTCAATCAACTTTAGTTCAAAATTGTCAATATTTTTATTTTTCCAATGAAAGATAGTGAAATTCGTTTTGTAGTTTAGTTAACATACAATTTGAATTTTATACCACGTGCAAAGCCGTGCGGGTACCGCTGGTATAACATTTTTTTGTACATAAAACAATTGAGCCTTAAATGAGAAAATCAATCAAATTTCATTAAGCTAATTTGATAATTAAAGGTATTTTAAATAATTCTCGAACAAAAACCGAAAAAAGATTGAGAATAATGTTTCAAAACCTGTTTTTGCTGGTCAATTCTGGAAGAACAAAAAATGTATTATGGTCTACAAAATTCAATTGAATTTTGGTCAATTGTGCTGTAATTTTTTTTTTTTGTTATTAAAGTTACCCACAGTTTAGAAAAAAAAAATATTTAGTTTCAATTTATACTACTCATATTGTGCCGAATATTCTATTGTCCGAATGGCATAGCAAATAAGGCATTTACTTAGCTTTCAGTTGGAAAGAGAAGAGCCCATTCTTAGTTGCAACCACTATTGCAGCTAGAATTCACTTTCAAGTCGTGGAATGTTGGGGGTTCATAATAGCCCTTACAGGAGCATAACATACTGTATTGCTGCTTGCAATGTGTTAAAGAGTTCTGGAGGAAACCCTGAATCCTCCTTTACTATACTCCTGTTTATGGTGTTGCTTAGTAGTTAAAACATTTTAATCCAAAGCCAGTGTGAGCTATTTTATTGTTTTTTATTCTCCGCTGTATTCTACTTAGTATTCACCAAAAAAGTATTTGAGTTGGAGAATATGAACTAAAAATTTAGACCCCTGTTTCAATGATGCATTGAATATTCTAATGTTAAAAAAACACTTTAGAAAAAAAATTTAATATTTTGTATCATAAAGCTATTTCTGCCAGGCTTGTTTTTACCAGTTCTTTCCATGGTTTTTTCCACCTCTGGCAAAAACATGCCAACCCTATGTATTAGCTACTGCTAATAATGATAACATTAATTGAATGATTTTTTTAAAAATTAAATATCTTCTTTCAAATCCCCGGGATCTTGCAGAGCTAGATCTAATCCAACAAATCTTTCACCTTCAAAAAGTCAATGACTAGACCTGGTCTATCCCTTAAGTTTATATAAAAGAAAATATTAAAATGTCTATCATAAATAAAAAATTATGTACTTTTTTTTTTCACATGCACCTTGAATTTTACTTTTAATTTAGGAAGCATGAGATTAGTCATTAATATTTTTCATTCTGCTTAACTTTTGCATTTTTCTTCTTTAGAAGTCCAAGTATTGATTTGAGAGAAGTCTTCTTTTTTTTGAAGTTAAATGAAAATATTCAGTCCCCATGCTATTATTTTAGCTTTAATGAACCCTTCTTTACTTCCCTTTATTCTTATCTATTTATTTAGTTCTTCCCTTCTGATGAAACTATTATTAAATTAATGTTCTTGTACAGCCACTGTTCGCTCATTTGTAATGTGGTATATTGAAAAGTGTATGCACACGGAATTTTTTCCCTAGAATTAAGTGACAACATGATTTTTTTGAGGGAAAACTACCTCCTCTTGGTGTTCCCTGGGCAATGGCTTTGATTTTTTCCCTTGATATGCCTTTTCATTTCAGACTTTTACTCCAGAATGTATGTCGACGGGTTCAATGCTTAACATGGAGTATTCCCCAAAAATTATCATTAACTACACGGAACATATGTTATAATTATTTACTAATGAATTTTTATCCCGTGCATCACCAGGCATGCACAAACATACACTTGGTTCCCCTCCAGTGTCTCTAGAACCGCCTGAACAGTTCGTTGTCTAACATTGATTCTGCTGTCACCCACGATGGCCTTGTGACAAGAGCTGGCGTGTGAAAAAGCAAAATTAATTTCCCACTCTCCGCACTTTTCCCCTTATGGTTTTCACAGTCAACCGCGATGGTCATTTTCGGCCCACCCTCCTGTATTTCACTGTGTTGCTCCTTGTATTTTCATTGCCTTGTCATTGTAAACGTTGAGAAAACCTCGTCTGTCCTCCTCATTATATATTTATGTTTCACTGTGTTGCTCCTTGTATTTTCATTGCCTTGTCATTGTAAAAATTGAGAAAACCTCGTCTGTCCTCCTCATTATATATTTGTGTTTCACTGTGTTGCTCCTTGTATTTTCATTGCCTTGTCATTGTAAACATTGGGAAAACCTCGTCTGTCCTCCTCATTATATATTTGTGTTTCACTGTGTTGCTCCTTGTATCTTCATTGCCTTGTCATTGTAAACATTTGGAAAACTTTGTCTCTCCTCTTCGTTATGCAGGGTGTTTCAAATTGAATGGGACAAAACGAATAGTACAGTGTGACTGCTATAATGGATTAATTGAGCCAAAACAAATTTATTCTGAAACAACAAGTTTGATTTGGAAACAGGAAAAAATCATTGAATGACGAACGCACCACTAGAAGTACTGTTGAATAAATTGTTGTCCATGCTGGAGAAAGCGTACTGCGCTTTCAAATATGTGTATCGAATCACCATGCAGACATTTGTCGTGTCACCAGAGGGGCACATATGTTCGAGCCCGCCTGATGGAATAGCCAATTTGCCAGAAAATATTCTTCTAATAAGCGGGATATCCCATTATCCGTGGTTAAAATGACTAAGACGACGGTTTGGTACCTACATTGTAAAAATGCATTCCATCAAGCAAGATATTCTTTTAACCGATATTCAATAAGCGGGCTCGAGTGTATCGAACACCTGTAGAAACTTGAATA
This sequence comes from Uloborus plumipes, assembly GCA_038373865.1. Lineage (NCBI taxonomy): Eukaryota > Metazoa > Arthropoda > Arachnida > Araneae > Uloboridae > Uloborus > Uloborus plumipes. Next base: position 99,856 of record JAXGGA010002804.1, on the reverse strand, counting down.
AATATGTAGTTTTGAGGTAAATTTGAATTTTCTAAATATATTAATTACAACGCTCACAATCTTGTTTTCTTTTTGTCGCATTCAATACGAAACACTCTGTTTGTATTTCACTGTGTTGCTCTTTGTATTTGGGTCATTCCAGCGAAAATAGTACAAATCATGTCTGAAACTCTTTACGTAAGATTTTCAATTTAAATAATTTCCACCAACTAATCATATTTTTTTTTTGATTTAGTTTCCATTTATTTGTGTATAACGAAGTGTAAATAACTAGTACATGACTCATTTATGAAAGGATTTTAAATATTTTGATAGCTTTGTCTAACAGAGTGGGCTGTAACAGAGTGGACAATTAAGCCTTTAAAAATATGTTTATAATCACAAAGAAAAATTAGAATCAAAGAACAAGCATAAAGTGGAATAAACAGCCTAAAACTGTAAGTCTGTCTGCAATTTCAAGAAAAAATCTATTTTTTTCATCATGAAATCGACTGTAACAGAGTGGACATCCAACAGTTCAAATTAACTACCATAAGAAAAGAATGAGGCTCACCCTGGTTGTTGACTACATAATTCAATGTAGCAAGCTAATCACGGCAGTTGTACTACCTATATTTATTAAAAAAATACATCAGATGGAATGCAATTGTTTATTTTTTTTCCAAAAATCTTGTAACAGAGTGGACAATTCGAAACATAGAAAATATAGGGACATAGATGAATAATAGTGTTTTGTGGGGAATTTTTTTTTTTTTTTTCATTTGCGTAATAAACTTCAGAAATGGTTTCCGAAGCATCTTTTGTGCAGTGCAGTGTAGTTCATTTTGTTGTTACATTTCAGTTTAATTTTAAATCACATTTTAAATTCTAGCATTTTGAAGCTGGGACACGTCATTTTCTCCTTCCTCTGACGTAGAAATTTTTTTCATGTCCTTTATAAATAGATCAGGGTTCCCACGGTCCTTAGAAGTCCTTAGAAACTCCTTATTTTTCATTTTCCAAAATAAGGGGCCTGAAAAGTACTTATTTTTGACTCAAGGTCCTTAAAATTTAAAATTCCTTCCAAGCCCTTATTTTTTTACTTTTGCTAATGATTTAAAATTGCTAGCAATAGTGGAAAAATATTCATAGCATTCGGATCCTGTGTCAAGGTCTTGCAATTAGAAGTGCAGACAAAGAGTGGGGGGAGGGCAGCTGACCTAAAAATATCTACTATTATATCCGTTTGGTTCAACTAATTAAGAATACTTATTTTTTAGTCTTGGCTTTGAATTTTAATGATAAATGTTTTTGCAATATTTTTCTAAGGACAAAGGCTTGAAGTCAAAAGTGTGTTTATGTAACCGATAAAATGTATGTATATTTGATGACTCATAAGTACTTTTGAGGTCCTTAATTTTTTTTAAAAAAGTCCTTAGAAAGTCCTTATTTTTCGTTTTAAGAAAGGAGTGGGAACCCTATAGATTATACCTAATCAATTGATACTTGGTGCCACAAAATTAAATGGAGAACCAATAAAAAGTACACTTAATGGGTGGCAGTTATTGAAATTGATTAAAAAAAAAATCTAAAGTCTCGGACATGCAGGGACTGCACTAAGGATTTTAAGTTGTTAGCCAGTAAATTAGCCAAATTTCAAAAGTCTTAGCCAAACTTCGAGAGTTTTAGGCAAAGAATTTTAATTGTTTGTTTTTTTCATGTAATAAGTGTATTTTCCCCCAAGTGAAAATTTCTGACAATTTTCCATTCGCCAATACTTTAGCCAAATCAGAATTTTTTTCGCCAAATTTTCTATTTTGTCGCATTTGGCGAGGTGGCGAACGCTTAGCACAGTCCCTGGACATGATCTGTACCATTTTCGCTGGAATGACCTATCTCCGTCACTGTGTTGCCGTCGTAAACGTTGCGAAAACCTCGCCGCAGGTGGACGACGAGGAGGCCGGCATCATCGTGGAGATCCCGGGCGACCCGCTCTGCCCGGTGAAGACGCTGCGACTGTACCTGGGGCGGCTGAACCCGGCCTGCCGCGCCCTCTTCCAGCGGCCCAAGGAGCACGTCTACGAGCAGGACACCTGCTGGTACGTCAACAGCCCCGTGGGCAAGAACATGCTGGCCACCATGATGAGCACCATCTCCAAGTGCGCCCGCCTCTCCCGCGTCTACACCAACGTGCGCATACGGGCCACCACCTACTCGCCCGCCGACGGCAAGGGCTGCATCCCCTGCACGGACGTCGCGCCCCCCGCCGAGCAGGTGAGGCCACCGCCATCTTTGGCCCGTTACGTTTCGAAGACGACCGGCCCTTCGATGTGTCTTTCCCCGTGCTCTTCCCGAGCAGCACGGTGTTGCAATTTTTACTGTGCATCACACTTGCACTGGGAAAAACAATGAGTGTGTTTTGGGCGATCTCGTGTCGAATCAACCACGGGGAAAAGTTTTTGACCTCGCCATTTCAGATTCACCAAAAATGGGTGCAAAGGATGCGTATGATGAGATGAGTGATCCTGCCCAGTTTTAGATTTCTACTTCAAAATTTGTTCGAAATACAGAGCTGTTAAAAAAAAAAAAAAGGTTTTGCATGCAAGTTCTTTTCTAAATATAGAAGAATAAAAATTGAAAAAACAATTGTGAAGGCAAGAAATAGAGCTTTCCATCGATATATTACATGGCATACTTACGACAGGTTTAAGTTCCTAAAAGCCCCAAAATGGTTAAAAAATCACTCTTTTTACCAGCAAAAATGTAATGCACAGCAAGAAACACGACCGCTATCGGCCGCCAGACACCCCGCGTGCTGCTCGGGAGAGCATGGGGAAAGATATATCTGTACCTCAGAACCAGACTAACGTAAGTCCATTTTCGTCATTTTTCGGTAGAGGGGAAAACGATTGTCGAATACATCGTTTTTCCCCTCTACTGAAAAATGACGAAAATGGACTTACGTTAGTCTGGTTCTGAGGTACAGATATGTTAAAGAGATAGACGTCTCGAAATTGTCACTCGCAAACGTCGCCGGCTCCCCGACTATGAACTCTCTCGCTCCTCTCCCGGCAGATGGAGACCTCGGATCAGAAGCAGCCGGCCCAGCCGCAGCAGCAGCCGGCCGACGGGAAGCAGCAGCCCGATAAGCCGGCCGCCCCCGCGAACTCGCACATCATCAAGCAGCTGAACGCGCCCATCGTGCAGGCCTGCCTCTCGGTCCAGGTGCCCAACTCCTCCTCCCCGAGAGTCTTCCCGGTCTCGCTCTCGGGAATGCAGAAGGGGGAGCTCCTCAACGGGCAGACGCTCGCCACAGTCAAGCCGCAGGAAAAGGTCTGTTGCGCTACATTTCGTGGATGACATGTGAATAGACAGGCACAATTGGACGGCGTTATGCGAAAAGGAGCTAACCCACAAAAACCTGATTTTTGAGATAGTGGGCTTTAAAGTCGACAAACTCTGGCAAAAAGCATGGAGCTCTATATCAATATACCAAGGATATGTTACCATGAAATGCTGATCGGGCTTAAATATTTTTGCTTAATGTAGAAAGCAACATATTTTACCATCACAGTTGGATAATAGGGTGGGGCGAAAAATAAAAAGTTTTTCAGATCAACTTTTAATAGTTGCCAAAAGTTGTCTTTGGTGATAGTTAGCTTTTGTGCAAAATTTGAGAAAAATCGGCTAATATCTTCAGGGGGCGCTGCGATCGCAAAGTTTTACCATAGCTTTTATCGGGATATTATGGTTAAAATATGAAAAATAATGCCGTTAGCTAATCTCATTGCATTTTTTTTACTCATATGATATATTCATGCATTCAAAGCATATGAAATAACTCACAAAAAAAAATTTTATATGATATATTTATGTTTCAATCATTTAAAAAGAAACAAAAACGTGAAAAAAGTGATTTTTTTGAAATATAAATATATCATGTAAAATAATGTTTGTGAGTCATTTCATATGCTTTTGATGCATGAAAGCATCTTTTGAGTAAAAAAAAACGCAAAGAAACTAGCTAAAGGCATTCTTTTTGATATTTTTACCATAAAATCCATAACAAAGCTATGGTAAAACTTTGCGATCGCAGCGCCCCCTGAAGATATTACCGATTTTTCTCAAATTTTGCACAAAAGCTAACTATCACCAAAGACAACTTTTGGCAACTATTAGAAGTTGATCTGAAAAACTTTTTATTTTTCGCCCCACCCTATTGGATAACTCATTTTTTTTTATGTTTTGTGGGTTAACTCCTTTTTGCATAACACCATCCAATTTGGATTAATGTGGGAGATTATATTAAACAGGGTAAATCGTAAGAAGAACGTGTTACTACACATTCTCCCGGAGTAACAAAACTTCAAACCTGCAACTGACTCGTTGCCAAGCTTAATTTTATAACTTTAAAGAAAAGCTTGCCACAGAACCAACTTAACATAATTTCAAAGGTTGACAGTTAAAATATACACTGGAACATTATTTAAACTGTAATGGACATTAATTTTAACGTGTTGCCGCCCACCCCCTCCGTTGCAATTCTCGTGCTAGTACTTTTGCGTGATTTAAAATTCCAAAGAATTAACCTGTTACCGCCCAGTGATCTATTAATGGATCACCTCTTTTCAGACTCCTCACTGAAAAAGGTACTTTTTTATCATTTCTTATTCTTATTGGCTGGATTCCTATTGAACCAGTCTCCAACAGCAAACCAGCTTGTAAGAATAAGAAATGATAAAAAGGTTTAGTTTTCAGTGAGGAGTCTGAAAATAGGTGATCTATTAATAGATCACTGGGCGGTTAGGAGTTAATCCATTAAAAATCTTATGTCATTTGTTCACTTTCACAACACACAATTAACTGATTCTGCTGTTTACAAATTAAGCCAAAATTCACTCTTTAAGTAATTACATTCCTATTTTGATAATCAAAGTTCTACTCGGATCCTTGATTATTCCGAGCCAACACGTGCACGTCTCAACTCCACTATTTTTAACAGGAGACACCAGGTTTTTTTCCCCTTGTCTCCCGGTTTCTCGATTTTTACCATTTTCTCCCTTTATTTTTGAGTTAATTTTTTTAACTCACAAAGAAAGCTCAAATTTATGAATTTTTCTTCAATCATTCATCAAAACGTTTTCCTTTCTTCTCAACAGATGGTGCCCGTTTTACTGTAGTTCATTTTTTGTAACTTTCTACATATACAACAAAGCGCATGTTTCGCCGAAACTTGCATCTAGGGATTTAGATTTCAATCCTTGTACATCTTGTAAATGTGTAAATTCTATTGAAAGTTGGAAGTTACTTTAATATATACTACTATGTATCCACTTATTTCATTCTTTATTTTTTCGACTCTTTATTTATTTTTTACTAGCTGACCCAGCGTACTCTGTTCCGCCTTAAAGGCAATAAATAAGCAACTTTTTGAATTTATTAAGTTTTTTTATTAGAAAATACAAAAAAAAAAAAACCTACATTAATCATTCATTATTGTTTCTGTATTCACAACCTATTTTACTGCGCTCCAGAAGCTGTCAGAACATGTGCTTTATGTCGCCCGGCGACAGAGGCTCAAAAAAGGCTTAGTTAAAAAGATAATTTTTCGGACTGCTTTAGCCATATCGGTACAGCCGTTCTTGAGTTGTAAATAGTGTAACTAACACGACTTTCTTTTATATATATAGATTTTAACTATTTATTTTTTGTTCATAAATTTCGTTTAATTGTTACTTTGGTGGTCCCTGGACTAAATTTTAAGCAAATTATGCGTTAGTAGTTTTTTCAAATTTTATATTTTTATGTTTTCAACCTACTAATTAGCTTAAATCTCCAAAACAAACAACAAAAATAATAAAATAAATCCTATCGCATTAAAGGAGAGTAAGCAACATCTACTAAGAGAGCAGTGTTGCCATATTCCAAAACCTTTGCTTCTCATTTAAAAGCGAGTGGCTTTTGCGCTAGGGCTGCCACAAGATCTTGATAAATCAAGAGGATCAAAATCTTGGATGACTCAAAGGGATTTCCTTGAGGAACTCCTTCGGCTTTTCCGAAGCGTGTTTAGAGTTCCTCGAGGAAATCCTCTATGTGTGGCCCCGTTTATGCAGCAGAATTCAACCCGGAGTTAACTCGGCTTCGTGGAACAAGGCCGTTTTCTGCATCCAACCCGGCTTTAAGCTGGCTTCAGTGGGGTTGGAAAATTTCTCCTCCAACATAGAGGAATTATTGCCAGTTTTCCTCACAATGCATTGCGTGGTCACGTGTCTCCGATCGGCATGCGATTTAATTCTTTCGCGTTTGTCGGAATTGTTTTCATATTTTTATTTTATCGTTGCGCACGAAAAAACTTACTGGATGATGGGATACATGATGGGAACGTTAGCGCATTGAATGATGGGAACGTAAAGGAGAATCTGCGACTTTCCAAAAATGGGTCTTTATGTCAATTCGTCTTAAATCCCCCATTTATCCATCGGAAAATGCAAAAACAGGGCCTATGTGTGTATGTTGAATTCTGTTGAGATATTCCTGCAGATCTCCGGACCCCCGTCCTATTGAGGTTTTCTCCCGGGAATTCCTCTGAGGTTTTCCTCGAGGCCGATGGTACTGTGTGGATGAGTAGGAGGATTTCCTCCAGAGGCTAGCCTTCGTACATTTCCCTAGCCTCTCGGGACTCGAGGAAATGCTCCGGGCCGGCCTCCGGATTCTCTGGAGCGCGTGGAGGTCTCGATGTTCTCCTCTAGAAATTCCTTCAAGGTTTTCCTCAAGAAGAGCCTTCGTGTTGTCTGGACCGTACTGTTAACATTTATTAGGTTTAAGTGGAAAACTAAAATACATAAAAAAAAGAATTTGATTTTGGCGAGCGAGCTGAACCAACGCCTCCTAAATACTAAATGTCTATAACATTTGCTTCGCTACTGTAGAGATGGGTTCAACATTAAACGCCACCTTGCGGCAATCCGATGATGTCGTTGTTATTTTTCGATTGGTTAATTTTTAAATTTAAATTCAGAAATGAACCAATTGTTAACTTTTGGAAGAACTCCGGTAGATGGCAGTGTATCGTGAACCAAGGGAACTTTTCAGCTATTGGCGATGGATCCAAACAATATTCGAGTTAAATTTTTTGATTGGTTGATTTTTAAATTTAAATTTAGAAATGAACCAATCGTTAATTTCTCTTTCTCGAAGAACTCTGGTAGATGGCAGTGTATCGTGAACCTAGAATGAAATCTTGCTCTGTGCTAAAAACTGGGAAGTTTCAGGCATTTAGGATTTAGGAGGCGTTGGCTGAACGCGACAACATGATAGCGCTGCCAAAATACTTCTATACTACATTGTTGGCAAATAACACTAGTTACAACAATATATACATGGGAAATATAATCACACGAGATAATATTTCTAACAACTCAAGGGGGGAACTCTAGATGTTGGGTTTTTCAATTTGGAATGCGGGGCTGTCAATGACTCCGTCCTGACTCTGGATCCCATCCGCGGCAGGAATCTCGGGGCCGGCAGTGCGACCTGTGCAAGAAGGAGCTGAGCACCGGAAGCATGGTTCTCAAGTCGAGCGAGGCAGGCAAGGAGTACTGCTCGACCGAGTGCCTGGGCAAGTGGCTGGCCCGGGAGCACGGCAAGCAGACGACCGAGAACAACAACGGGCCTGCGGGGGGACAGGCGACCTCTGACTCCTCCCCCTCCAACCCCAAGATCCAGAAGCTGCTCACCCTGTGCTCCTCGGCAAACCTGCTCATACCGTTCCCCTCCATCTGTAAAGATTTGGCACGTGAGTCTGTGTTTATTTGTTGTTGTTTTATTCCTTTATTTGTTTTATCTATTTTTATTCATTTTTTAAACTTATTTATGGGTCATTCCATGTCAAGTGTCCCAAATTTAGAGAAAATCCCCATTTGACAACACCGATTTTGATGAAAAAATTTTTTGGAAGTACATATATGAATGAATGAAGTGAAAAGGGGGCGCTCCCAAGGCAGCGCAAGCACTGCGACCACAGGTCTATTGTACTATCCCCATTAGAACCCTACAAGAGCCCAATAGCTGAAATGAACTTAAGCAGATGTCTAACAGGAATGCTAGACAGTTCATGGGGATCTAAACAATGGTACCCCAAATGTTCAAATCTGTAGGCAGAATAAAAATCACATTCGCACAGAACATGACCAGAACTTTCATCTGCCTCAAGGCAGCCTCTGCAAGCTGGGTCATCAGTGATACCCAACAGGTTTAGGTGTCTATTAAGAGTGCAGTGCCCGGTGAGAAGTCCAATGGACATCTTAATCTCTTTTCTGCTCAAACTAAGTAGCTCCCTGGACCTCAGCCAGGGTTGACGTTGGTTGAGAGCTTTAGCTTGCCTCTGTGAGTCAGACTGAAGCCACCTGGCATATGAGTCATTCATAAGCAGGTTTCTTATAGTATTCCTGACTTTGTTATAGGGCAACCCAATAGCAGGTTCAGGACCTACGAAAGGCATGTTGGAGCCTAATTTGGCAAGCTGATCAGCAGCTTCGTTTCCATCGAAGTTACAGTGGCCAGTGACCCAGTAGAGTGTAACAAGTACATATAAGACTTGCATGAAGCCGTACCAAATTATAGCTCCATAAGCGCTATAGTTCAGCCTAGAGCCGCTATATAGACAGGCCGACGCATCAAGCTTAAGTTTCACCACTTTGGATAAAACTTATTTACTTTTACTTTCATTTTTCATTGTTGCGGCGCTAGGGTTAACAGAAGAAGTTTCGAGACACTGCCATGCTTTGTTAAATACCCTTGAAAAACTACCAAAACGAGATTACTCGCCAGAAAAGACAACGCTCAAACACGCGCTGGATCCAAAGTGGTCAAACTTAATCTTGATGCGCCGGCTCGTCTATATAGGGGCCTTAGTTCAGCCAATATAAATTATTTTGTAAAGGCCTCTTTTTCGTGTCTTGAAAAAAAATGACCAAATCGACACGTTTGTGCTTTTATTGCTCGCGACCTAAGACGATTATCAGGCTCAAAGTTGGTGATTCTGATCACTGTTTAGGGTAGAATAGCCTACTTGTGTAACAAAAGCTCAAAGCACTGTAGATTTTTTGCAATTTGCTGCCAAAGTTGGTAAAAAAATTGTATTTTGGCAAATTTTGACTATACGTTATCAGCTTGTATCTGCTGAAAGAATGACTTTCTGAAGCTAATTCTTTCCTCGTTTGTAGCCTGATAGTTTGTCCGAAAGGTGTGCAAGTGGCATCTTGATAGCTCAAATAATTGCTGAATTATGAGAGTTGAAATTCCAGTCGAAACATTTTTTTCTCAATTTTGTCTCAATTTCAAAGGGCAATATCTCCAAACCATCTTGAATTTCAATTTTCTTTACATCATTGGAAAGAACACACTTTTCTTAACTAAAAAACATTGGTTTTGTTTTTGAGACAAACCAGTTTCTAGGGGATATTGCAGATCAAAAATGTGTACGTTATTCCACGTGAAATAAAAAAAAAAAGTCATAGACCTTAAACGTTCATATCAATTTGCTCTAATAAAATTTAAAGGAGCTATTGTACTTATGTTCTGGTGAAAAAAACCTTTTTTAGATATTTTTGAACTTTAGTTTTTGTGTTCGAATCTGTAAAAACTCAAGAAATGGCAAAAAATAAAGTTCAATTTTTAACAAAAGGAACTATTTTATCGCTGCTATAAGAGCTTGAGTCTTTTCTAGGAGTTATCTTAAAACTCTTGGAACAGAATTTTGGATGATATGTCACTTTGCAATGTGTCATAAACCCTTCACTGCATAGTGTGCCTGATTTTGCACAAACCAATTAAACCCTCATATATTCCTATGATTTTTAAATGCAGTTAAACTGAGCTTTGTGCCTTTTTTTAGAACATTGCTATAACAGTTTAGTGTGTTTTAGCACTAGACTAAATATTACAGTTCTTGCTTTCGAAAAATAGAATGTCTGATTACAGTAAGAAGTGTGCTTATTATTTTCCTTTGTTCTAAAAATGTTTAGATATAAATGCTGTACTTAGTGGTAAAAATTGTTTGTTCCACTTATGGCACAAAACACATTGTAGATTATTACACTTATCGGTATAAGCTTATTCTAAGTGCTTTATGCCATACGTGAAACAAACAGTTAAAACATCATTTTTGGCACAGATTTTTAAGATTAATTGTTTTCTTCATTTTTCCTGAACTCAGGGCTATTTAAAAGGTAACGTACGATTTTTTTCATGAAAATATAAAAAATCCTGCAGTGAAGGGTCAATATTTTAAGGTCATAAAAAGCATTGTTTCCTTTTCAAAAAAATTAAAAATAAAAATGATTAATAAATAAGATGAATAAATAAAAAAAAACAATTAATATGGTGTGTATGTGATAAAAAATATGTGCAATGGGACTCCAAAGCCATTATTCTAACAAGAAGTTCTGTCAAGAACTAAACGAGCCTACTTTCCCGTACATCGAAATCGGCATTCTAGCATCTGATCATTATTATCTTGATTATCTAAGACTAAAAATTATGTCAAACATACCTTTTTAGCACTTAAAGCTGATTTCTAAAAGCAAAATATACCCCTCTCATCAGATGAAATAGACACATAAAAAGTAAATAAATGAATAAATAAAGTTTTGTCGCACCTTTTAAAGAATGTAACTGTTACAGTTCTTCCGTAGAAAAATTCCTCAATTGTTTTCAAAAAAAAATTAAAAGTACAAAGTACATCAAAACACATTTTATCAAAGAAAGAAAAAAAAAGAAAAAAAAACTCGTCCGTTGATAAAATGTCTCGAATTTCACTTTTAATCCGTTGCCAGTTGTTAAATATAAATAAAGAATAAAATGCTCTCGTGAATGAAACATTTTTGTTACAAAAAAAATCGTCTGCCAAAAATAATAATAATAATAATAATAATAAATTCAATAAAACAAATGAATAAATAAACAAAAAATCGTCTGCACAGTCAGTCATTTTTTTTCGGACTGTTTACTCAAAAGTTATTAGGGGTGACAGCTTGCTTGAGCGGTTCAATGTTAAACGAAAAATTGTTCAAATCGGAAATGTAAATACGGGAATGAAGTATCCTTGAAAAGTTCTTTCCAACAAAAAAAAGTTTGTTCAAATCGGACTGTTCATTAAAAAGTTAGTATCGTGGGACCGGTTGTTTGAACGGCTCAAATTTGAACCAAAAATTGTTCAAATCAAAAAATCAAATATAGGAATGAGCTGTACTCGCCGAGATCTTTCCAACAAAAAAAAGTTTGTCCAAATCGGACTGTTCATTCAAAAGTTATTAGGGGGGACAGACAGACCGACCGACCGACCGACACACAAATTCCCCATCTCAATACCCTACTTTCAAATTTTTAATTTTTTGATATTCATTTTACCTTTTTATTTTTTTCACTTGGCGATATTTTTTTTTGACTTGGCGATATTTTTTAACTTGGCGATATTTTTTGGACTTGCCGATATTTTTTAGATGCATTAAGCTACTTTTAATACTTTTTTCGTCTTTCTTTTATTTTTAACGGGAAAGTAGGCTAAAAAGCAATAATGAAAGTTTTCGATAGAGTTGAATATTGCAATTATTTCCGCCATGTGAATAATAACAATAGAGATTGAAAATATGATAAATAGTAATTGAAAATCCATTCTTTATACTGCCGAGGATGTGTCTAGGATATTCAGCCTATGATTGCAATTTGACCATAAAGAAAAAGGATGAAAAATGGGAAAATGCTTTTTATGACCTTGAAATATTAACGACCTACAACCTTGCCAAGTGACTTATCATCTGAAATTCTGTTTCAAGAGCTTAAAAATAACACATAGGAAAAGACTCAAGCTTCTATAGCAGCCATAAAAAGATAATTCTTTTTGTTAAAATGAAACTTTATTTTTTACCATTTCTTGAGTTTTTACGGATGTGCACACAAAAACTAAAGTTCAAAAATATCTAAAAATAGGTTTTTTCATCAGAATATAAGTACAATAGCTCCTGTAAATTATATTAGAACAGATTGACATCAACTTTTGAGGTCTATATCTTTTTTTCTTTGATTTCATGTGGATAGACGTACACATTTTTAATCTGCAATATCCCCTTGAAACTAGTTTATCTCAAAAATAAGAATAACGTTTTTTCATTAAGAAAAGTGTGTTCTTTCCAATGATGTAAAGAAAATTGAAATTCAAGATGACCCTTTGGAGGTATTGCCCTTTGAAATTGAGACAAAATTGAGAAAAAAGATATTTGACTGGAATTTCAACTCGCATAATTCAGCAATTATTTGAGCTATCAAGATGCCACTTGCACACCTTTCGGACAAACTATCAGGCTACAAACGAGGAAAGAATTAGCTTCAGAAAGTCATTCTTTCAGCAGATACAAGCTGATAACGTATGGTTAAAATTTGCCAAAATACGATTTTTTACCAACTTTGGCAGCAAATTGCAAAAAATCTACAGTGCTTTGAGCTTTTGTTACACAAGTAGGCTATTCTACCCTAAACAGTGATCAGAATCACCAAATTTGAGCCATATAATCGTCTTAGGTCGCGAGCAATAAAAGCACAAACTTGACGATTTGGTCATTTTTTTCAAGACACGAAAAAGAGGCCTTTACAAAATAATTTATATCGACTGAACTATAGCGCTTATGGAGCTATAATTTTGTATGGCATCATGCAAGTATTATATGTACTTCCAAAAAAATTTTCATCAAAATCGGAGGGGTCGAGTGGGGACGCCTCGTACATTTGACATGGAATGACCCGTATTATGTTTTTTCTCTCTTTTTTTATTATTATTTTTCTTTCTTTATTTATTTTTTTTTCATTACCTGCACGCAAATGTTTTACTTTTATATATATCTATATAATATTTATTATTAATCAAAACTATTCTTTTCTGTATGTACCAAAATTGAATGTAAACCCATGTGGATTATGTTGTAAATTTTTACATACATCATCCTGTAATGTGTTAATTTTAATATTGTTGAATATGTACTAAGGGATGGCTTATTTAGAAAAAAAAAAATGTTCATTACCAAGAAACTACACAGTAGTGTAATAGGAGTGAAAGAAAAAATTAAATAAGTAGCAATTGAAAGAGCATTGTAAAGTATGTTTGTGGATGCCAGGGTTCGTAAATATCGTGATATTTTCGAAAATATCGAAAATATCCGATATTTTGATATATATCCGATATTTTGATATATATCCGATATTTTCAATTCGCGCAAGCTTAATTCTTTAAATAGTAACTACATCCTCAAATCAATGTTATTTATTTTCTTAAATAAGTATTATTACAGTACAGACTAAAAATTAATGTTTCAATATTTCTCTACATAAATATACATTAAAATTTACATACAATGAAATGTCATGCAGCCATTTTTGCTGAAATGTAATAGTTTAATGTTTTAAAAATTATATAACCTAATGATGATGTTGGCTATTATACTGGATATTGACTATATTATGTTCATATAAAAATAATCACAGTATCATATGCATAAATATCAACTATCATGTAATATCAAAACCAAAACATGAAAACTTATTGGTAACCATACATTATATTAGTGTAATTGATTATTACAATATGTGATATTTAGACACATGCATTAGACACATTTCCATATTCTGATTAACTTTGCATTTTTAACTAGGCATTTTTCATCTCTATTCAAGTTGTTTTGTAACTTTTAATTTTATTATCAGAAAATAAAAATGGAATATCATATTATTACATCATACTAAAGATTAAGGCTCGACCGATGGCACTTTTTGGCCGATGGGCCGATGCCGATTGTTGGCCGATTGTTCAAAGTTGGCCGATGGCCGATTGCCGATTATTTTCCTCCTCCATCGGCCGATGCCGATGGCCGATGGAAAAAAAAATCAAAAGATTAGAAAATTAAATGTTTATAAGAGATTTGTAGGGTCACATATTCATTTCCTACTACTTTTTTTTCTACGAATACAGGATAATTGTAATCATTACGACAAAGTCATTCAGATTTTGGCCTGAATTTCTATTTTACTACCACTCGATTTAGTGTTCACGATTTTTCTGCACATACTTGTATCACTCAAAAACTGTATGAGAGAGACAGAGAAATAGTAAGTTAAGAACTCATTCGTACCATTTGTACTGAGTGTAGTCATGCAGATACTTTCTTAGCTGCAATCCGATGTTCCAAATGTGCTTTTTACTTTTCTTTTTTTTACTAATCAATTTTAATTTCAATGCAGACTAATATCATTAATTGGAGACAACTGAGTGATATAATCGCAAAGTGTTCTATAAATAACAAAGAAAGATACGACAAAGATGGCGACAAAAATATGATGCTATATTCGGTATCAGCTGGGCGGTATTTGACAAAACTACTATGAAATTGTCGATCTTTTAAGCTCTCTCGACAGGGACTATAGAAACTGTAAATTGGATCTTCATTCAATGCATATTTTTCTTTTTTCTAGGAAGTTGTAGGTTCGCCAGTATCTGATTCACTACTGCTATCTAAAATTTTCATGGTGTTTTAGTAATATTAAACACCAAAATCAAAATAATACCATAGAAAGCGAAAAGCTAACACGTGCGGTCTGAACTTCTTTCAGTATACTTACGTTGTGTGAGGTGACAACGATTTTGGCAACATTTGGCGAGCGCGTAGTAAAGGTTTAAAATACGAAAATTTTTACATTCAACACATTAGTTATAAAATAACGTATTAAAAGTAGATTTAAAATATTAGTAGAGCGTTAATTTTTCAGAAATGGTGAAATGCGAGAAACTTTACTTATAAAACTTTATTAGTTGTCAATACAGTAACCACCACTAATAAAATCACTGGATTATAAAATCAGCCACTTTTTAAAATCAAATCTGCAGGAACTGAATCCTTACAATATCAAAACATGTTAAAACTTTCCTTTAATTAAATCAGTATTGCCGTTTTATAAAATCAAGTTTTTGGAAAGCGTATATTAGTAGTCGAGTCTCCATATAACGAAGTCGCAAGGGACCATTGAAAAGGTTCGTTATATAGAAACTTCGCTATAAAGAAAATAGTAAATTTCTATGTTTAATTTTTCAATAGAGACTATACATGTGCAAGTAGTACAAAAGGTTAATTCTCACTTTAATATTTTTGGAATAAATGCATTTTAGCAAGAAATAAATATTGTGCATATTTTGAAGTTATAAATGTAACGCAGTGAATGAATTAAGAAATAAAACTAATTAAATTAATTTATTAACCTATTAAATTGTATCAGGAATGCTACTCGCATCTGTAGTACAATTAGTGAATTTTTGCAAATTTTTACATTAATAAATTAAAGGAATTAAACCTGAACTTGGTCGACGACACTAGTTTTACTTTGAAAATAGTTCGTGATTTTTTGCTGCACTTTGTGCATATTTTGCTCACTATATATCACTTTGCTCATAAAATTCTTCACATGTGTGAAGTGATTCTTCACATGTGTGAAGTAAGCCTTCACAAAAGCAGTAGAAGAAAGACTTCTATTTTCCAGAACATTGACTCCCATAAAAACTTCGCAATAGAGAAATTGGGCCATTTGATATTCGTTAAAGGGAGACAAATTTACATGTTTTTTTACTGAAACTATCTGTGTCACAGAACATGCTTCGTTATATAGAGAACTTCGCTAAATAGAGTGTTCGTTATATGGAGACTCGACTGTAATTTGAAAACAACAGATACAATTATGTTGAAAAATGCCACAGACATAATAAATTTCAAAGTTATGTAGCACCAAGAAGTGGAAGAGTCTCGGAAGACAAAGAGATGCATGCCAAATTTGCACTCTTTTATGTATGTACGATTTCCATTAATCTCAAATATCTATAAGCCAGTATTTTAAGATCCGTCTGCAAATAAAAATGTAAACTTCATTTAGTTTTTACTGTATTTTGAAACTTTTAAAACTACATAGAAATGCAGTAATTTATTGATTTTTCATATAATTGATCTTTAAAAACTTTTTCTTTATGTAGTTATAAAATCAGCCGCTTTATAAAATCGAATGTCCTCAAGACAAATGTGATTTTAATAAGCGGTTGCTACTGTACAAAGATAATGAAATTGCCAATTTGGCAAAAACAATTGATATGGTCATTTGATAAAACGTAGAGTGCACCATTGAAGTTTTAAGGAGCATACATTTTTAAGCAGGTTTTTAATCTCTTTTGGGGAGGAGATGTTCCGTAGCATTTGAAGAGGGTGTGCTATCGCCTTTGCGGGGGGGGGGGGGGGAGCTTATGCATACATATAAATACTTGTTAGTTTTTTGCTTCATGGTCAAGACATATCAGGATAAGTCAATGGGAAAAGTTTTTTTTTTTTTTGCTTTGAACTCAAGGTTGCCCCCACCCCCAAGAGCAATGGCAGAGCATAAATCCAAATACCACGGAGACCAAAATAAAAGCTTAAAAAACTCAAATAAGCCCCCCCCCCCCCAAAACCGTTAAAAATTAGACGGGAAAGTATGGGCCATGGCCCTCGCGGATGGGCACTCCTGCTTAAACGAATATGACTTAAAGGGAAAATCGTAACAGCTTCAATATTCAATTCAAAACTGGATAATTTAGAATTGAGTAACACAATATTAGATTTCAGAAAAAAAAAATGAAAACAATAATCTTATCACATAACAGAGTAACCAGAGGTGGGTCCCTCCTCGAAATTTTACAACATAGATCCCGTCTTAAAATAAATGTTTGCCAAATTCATCTGGCTAACATCTTTTTAAAATGAAAGAGAAAAACAAAAGCCTTTCATTCACATACACAAAAAAAAAAAGAAAAAAAAAATGAAAATTTCACTATCTGCCCGATTTCGGAAAATTCCAACATCCAGAACTGTTTTGGTCCCGTTGCTGCTCGATTTCAAGCCACATGGTGAACGTACTTTTATTGTGAAGTAAAAAATAGAGGAGATAGAATTTCCTCTTAAGAAAACTTTTCTTGTTTAAACATCGGCCAGGCATCGGCATTTAGATGTTTTCGAGGCCGATGGGCCGATGTTTTTGCCAAGTTAGCATCGGCGGCCGATGCCGATGGCCGATGGAAAAAATTTCAACCATCGGCGCCGATGCATCGGCCTGGCCGATGCATCGGTCGAGCCTTACTAAAGATGACATCATTAATATGATGAAGACAATTTTTCTATTGAAAATATCACATTTCAAAAAATAAATATCGAAAATATCAAAATATCGTGATATTTTCAGAATAAATATCGGATATATATCATGATATGTATCATGATATATATCGACTGATATATATCGGCGAACCCTGGTGGATGCTAAAGCTCAAAACTGGCTTTCGCAAAATGCGACCAATTTTGACATTTTGGCGACTGTTATTTTCATTGAAGTTGCCAATCTGGCTATCATTCGCTATTAAGTAAACTTTTCCAAGATCCACAATCTTGACCTATCCTAATTGTTTTGAAACGATTGGGGTAGCTTTCCGATGCGTTCTCCCTCTTCCACTGAGCTAGTTCCTCCGATTGCCGAGAGGATTGCATCGCACTTGTTGCTCTTAATAGGATTTCATTGTGTCATCGAGATGTCCTCTGGCTTCTCCAACGTTTAAACTGGCGCCTCTCAGGATAAACTTGGATGAACTTGTTGGTTACTATACCTCATAATGTGGTAAAATCAGACATGTGATTTTTCAGTATTTTTACTGAATTCAGTATTTTTTGAAATAGCGAAATACTGAGTGCAGAACAAAAAGAATGGGTATTACAAGTTAAATTACCAATTAATTTCATGCATACAATTTAAATAGTTGTCTATATAGAGCCAAAAGCCCATGTTTGAACTTGCAGGGGTAGTATATATATCAACAATTTTGTATTTGCTCTCATAGTGACGTAATTTCAGTATTTTTCATTATATTTGGGTCACATGTCTGTAAAATATTAAAAAAAGATTTTATTGAATAGATTTCTGGTTTGAAAACCAGAGCCAGCATTTTATCATCCATTAAGCCAAGCTGATTTCTTTCCAGCTTCGATCCCGGAGGAAGAAGTGATGGAAAACGGGTGCACTGCCAAGGCAGAGTCCAGGAGCTCGTCTCCACAGC
This sequence comes from Uloborus plumipes, assembly GCA_038373865.1. Taxonomy (NCBI): domain Eukaryota; kingdom Metazoa; phylum Arthropoda; class Arachnida; order Araneae; family Uloboridae; genus Uloborus; species Uloborus plumipes. The sequence continues at coordinate 81,717 of JAXGGA010002804.1, read as the reverse complement.
TCATAGTACCAGACGAGGTTTGTAGTTTTGCTTTTGCTTATTGGCCGTCACTCAAAAAACCGAAACAAAACTCGTGTGAGAGTAACTGCTTGATTTAGAATATTCTTGACAAGAGCCCGATTAAGATATCACGGGGCTCCTAGGCCAAATACTTTTTGGGGCCCCCTGTACAGAGGCTTTACAATTTTTGGCATATGATAAAACAAATTTATGCATTGACTACAGCAATTTTAGCCATTTGGGGGTCCCTAAATTGTTGGGGCCCTAGGCCGTGGCCTTGTTGGCCTACTCAGTGATCAGGCCCTGTTTTTGATTAGTTCAATTCAACATTGAATCCTCCTTGTTTATTTTATTATTATTGTTGGTGTTGTTTGTAGTGCCTACCTAAGGATGGGAACAGTAGGAAAAAAACCAGAAGTTTTGTTGAAAACCAAATCGTTTTGGCCTATCGTTTTCGTGCCAACTTCAGATGTTATGTTTAAAGTAGTATCAATGGTTCTTTTTTACCTTTTAGTGCAATTTCCAGCGGAAGTTTTGAAGTCGATTCTATTTTTTAAAAAATATTTTTGTTTTATATTTTTTAGTGTAAATGTACTCCAGAAATAGTATGGTGTTTTCATTACATTGCCTTTTCTTTCACGTATATGCTCCGAAAAATAAATAAATTTTAAAACAAACTATCAACAGGTTTAAAATTTTAATGATTGACATTTAAAATGAATCTTTGTTTGTTTAGGATTTATTTAAGTTTAAGTGTTTAATTATAGAGTCATTTTAATATAAATCAATCAGGGTTTGATTCAACTCCTGCTTACCTTACGAACTCCTGCTTTTCACGGGAAAAAATAAAGGCCCTTACGAACTCCTTATTTTTTATTCGGTTAATTCATGCTCTTAAATGTTTTCTTCTACCACTAATTCCAGGGGTGATTGTGTTCAGGTATTATACCGGAATTCCGGTATTTTTTCGGGTGTAATTCCGAAAATCGTATTTTTTGCTATGCTTTTATCTTCCCACATCCAAAAATTTTTTCCTTACTCCAAATTTTTCACGATTATGTCGATAATTATAAATAATATTCATGTAGCCCTGTTAAAATAAAATTCTGAAATTGTTTTGGGTTAATACATTCTTTTATTTGCCATTTTTATGCTTCTGATGCCTTCATTTTGAAATCTCTTTGCATCCAGTTTGAAAATCAAATTTTTCTGATTTTTGGTCTGTACTTAGCTTTTATTAAGGGGTAAATAAGTAAAATGTTTCTTCATTTCTATTAAAATCGTAACTTTTAAGGAAAATTATGTGCTCTTTATGCGAGTCGAAAATTAAAATTTAAATCACTGATTTAATTTACACTTGCTTCACTTACGTTGTTCGCTAAATGAATTGAAAACAATTTTACATTAATATTAATTCAAAAATAATTTTTAAGTTTTTTTTTCTTGTTTCATGCGTTCATAATGAAAATCGCGATCTCTTTGCATCTGCCATTGGAATAAGATTTTTTGCATTTATGATGTAAACATCACAACTATATTTGACTATATTCTGTCAAGAGGCAAGCAGCTGAAATTTCAATTTATTTTTTGTTTAAATCATTTAGTTAAAAAGCTTTAGATGCAATTGTGCTCTTTAAGAGTGCCAATCGTCAAAAGGTTGGAAGTTATTTTGGCCTCTACTATTTTCAATCAGCTTATTATTATTATTTTATTTTTTTAAGTCTGTTCCAGTTAAGAAATTATTGATAAGTGTTAATGTTTAGAAAATGCAAACTTTCAATCAGTTTTTTTTACATATTTGATTTTTTAAGATTCATTTTTAAATTAAAATATTTCTTGATGGTCCCCCCTCTCCCCCCACTTTCTGCATTTGAATTTTTTTCTGAGTTTGCTGACATCAAGAAATGGCAAATGCATATTTGACTTTAACATTTTCACTGCATTGTACGACGGCAAAAGTGAATCATGCAATAAAAATTCTTTTCAAATTGCAAAATTTTTTTAACCCAATTTCTCTCCCTCCAGGTGTACTCGGAGGCGGTGCTGGACTCGGACACGGAGTGCTCGGAGGAGTTCTCGGAGCCCCGGAGCACCTGCGACCAGGAGGTGATGTGCGCTCCGACCATGACATCCCTGGCCATCTCTTGCAAGCCCATCCTCAAGAACCAGGCCGTACAGACAGGTGGGTGCCGATCCTCTACTCTTCTAGCACGGAAAATATCGTCCAACGTCGAATAAACGACCATTTCGAGACGTCTGGCCCTTTGATGTGTCTTTCCCCGTGCTCTTCTGAGCAGCATGCCGGGAGTGGTTGCGTTTTTTTACTGCGCTTGTACTGGAAAAATAGTGCTATTTATGTCCATTTTGGACAGTTACGCGTCAAATCAATTGTGAAAAAAAGTTTTTGACCTCGCCATTCCCGATTTTGACAAAAGTGGGTGTTTGAGACGCCTATGACAAGGTAAGTAATCCTGCCCAGTTTTGGATTTCTACTTCTAGAATTGTACAAAATGCAGAGCTGTTAAAAAAAATAAAAAAAAAAGTGATTACATGCCACTTTTTTTCTAATAATAGTAGAACAAAAATACCAAAACCCATTGTGAAGGTAAGAAAGAGAGCTTTCCATCGATATATTACATGACATACTTGCGGCAGGTTTAAGTTTCTTACTGTCCCAAAATGGTTTTTAAAAAAAATCACTATTTTTACCAGCAAAAACGCAACCGCTCCCCGGCCGCCAGACGCTGCTCGGAAGAGCCTAGGGAGGGACACATCGGGGGGCCAGGCGTCCTAGGATGGCTGTTTTTTTTTTATCTCTCGTCCTGTGATGACCGAGCGTCTCTGTGTTGCAGACTTCAGCACCTACTTCTCGGAGGACCTGTTCGGGCGGGGCGGGGCCTTCCCCCGCTACGTGGTGAGCAGCTTCTGCTGCGGCAAGGACGAGGCCGAGGACGACTCGGACGTCGTGGAGGAGGCCGTCCTGCACGGGGACGTCTGCTTCGACGACGCGGTGCAGGACACCCACTCCCTCTGGGTGAGTGCCCCTTCACACTGGTAGCTTTCATTGCAAATTAACCCTTTAAGCGGTCAATTATTTTACCAGAAATGCTTTCAAAAAAGGCATTTTTTTTTATTGCACATAGTTAAGTACCATACTTAACAGAATAAGAATATTAAGATTTTTTTAATTTTTTTTTTCATTTTCAATGTTTTTACAACATTTTTCATTTTACAATTTTGGTCACAAAATCCCGAAATATTTGCTTTTTTAAAGTACATTCGGCATGCAGTAATGAATGGTTTGCAAATTATGCAAAAATTTCTCTCACACTTACTGTGAATTTTGAGGTTTACAATTTTGCGAACAGTTCGGGCAAACCAGAAAAGGAAATCTGAAAATATCGATGCCCGTACCCCGTACGGGCAAATCAGATGAGGCCAATTTCGGGTAGCACGTACGCCGTACGGGCAAATCGCTTAAAGGGTTAATCAATAGTCTGCCAGAAAAATTATGTCAAAAGGTGTCACCGTTTATTGAGTATTTAAACAAAAGGATTGAACTAAAATACTTTCAAGTATTGTTCGTCAATAGTTTTCAGACATTTTTGTTCCCCAATCTCTCAAATTGGAACCTTTTTTGTTGTACTAAGTGGCTCAATGTATATGCGACTGCATGTGCTAATTATTGCCATGTAAATGCATAACCTCCTGAAAAAGTGCATTATGGTGATCGTTGGAAGAGTGTCCGCCATATTGGAATTTTCGGTTGCTATTCGAAACTCGGCATGTTACGAAACTGTACTGTGCCCGTTGTTGGCCAGTTTAAAGTTCCTATACTGTACTCACTTTTAATTATGAAGTTAAAAAAGTTTACCATATTACCCCTATTACCTGGCATGCCTCAAAATTTGAGGGTTATCAGATTTCCTATGACCCGTACCCGGTCCTATCCGGCATGTCGGAAGAACCTATGTTGGAAAAAAATAATTTAATACTATTCCAAGAACAGGGCCGTCGGCAAGGGGGGGTGTGGGGGGGTGCTACACCCCCCCACTTTTCTGAAGAAAGGGGCCGCCGATTTTATTTTATTATTAAAATGAAATTTTAGAAAAATATTTCAGGACTTTAAACGAAATTTAAAAGAGAAGCGGAATAATTTAAACATTCTTAAGAATATCAGTAAACCTGAATTTAAAAAAATATCCTGTATTTTCCGCGGCCCCAATTATTACTTATCAAAAATAAATAATTGGGGCCGCGAAAAATAGTTAAGATTCCTTCACAGCAATATTCGTTGCGAAAAATACGAAATTTTCTCGTTCATGGGGTCATGTAAACGGGAAACTATAGGCTGCCCAGTTTGAAAAAAAAAAGTACTGTATAAATATGTGCGAGAGCTTTAAAAGGTACGCGAACCTCTGTAACTAAAATTAGTTAAAACAATAAAACAAATCAAATTATATATACATAATTCAATAAGATTGATGCAATATTTAAAAAAAAAGAATATATGCTCAGTGACGCCAAATTTTATATTTTAAAAAATCAAAAAACAAAAATTGCGTCCACCTTCCACCTTTGTAAACAATATTAGATTTCAAAGCTCGGGCGAAGCTATCTCCCTCACCCAAGGGCGTATCTAAGGAGGGGGCCGAGCCCCCCCTCCCTCCCCCCCCCCCCCGAAATCGAGAAAGATGTTTTCAAAAGTAGGTGTTCGGTTCGTGTTTGCTCAAAAAAAAAATCCTTAAGAAAAAGCACACTCTCTATTACATTGTTTTCAAAGGTGAAGAAAAGGGAGGGCCCCAGAGGGTCTTTCCCTCCTTTTCCCCCCATCCGAAAAAAAAATCTGATTTTTTTTTTGAAAATAAAGATAGTTATTATTATTCGGTTTAAGTTTGCTTTTAAATTATTTACATACTTTTAGCTTGAAATCTACTTATATTAAAAACTGAGTATCTTTCTAACTATCTTTCTATCTTTCTATCTTTCTATCTTTCTATGTCACGCTTATTTCTCCTGAACGCCAATGAACTGAAAGTCGATCCAGGTACCGATAGATAGGTAATTTTTCAGGCTTCATTAGTTTCAATCTATATGATTATACGATTTTAATTAGCGAAGATATCAATTAATAAGTATTCAAATTTAAAGCGATTAAGCCTAATAAATGATTAAAATTCCAAGATATTTATTTCCTACCGTTGCCATTTTGAATTAAAACGTTAATTAAATTATTGAACTATTTAAAATTCCAAGATATTTATTTCTTTCCGTTGCGATTTTAAGGCAGGAATTCAAGTGAAACACGGACGATCGCAACTCACCTATGCAATCGCAAATTCCAAAATTTGGATTCAAGTGAAACGAATTCACTTGAATTCGACTTACAGTAGCGGTTGCAATATGCGATCGCCTCGAAGCGACTGCAATGGTGTTTCACTTGAATTCGGCCCTAAATTAAAACGTTAATTAAATTGAACTTTTTAAAATGAAAGAGTGTTATTTTTTTCCATTGTCATTTTAAATACGTGTTATAACAAAGTTCTAACAATTGTTTTTATTCTAATTATTAATGACATATTTTTTCTCAGGTACCACTTTGAAAATGTGTTTTTAAATAAAATTGCAATTGCTGTTTTTAGAAGGGACTTTTTCTGGCTGCGATCCATAAGTAGTCAAATTTAAAGCGAATGTTTAATTAATAAGTAGTCAAATTTAAAGCGATTAAGCCTAATTAATGATTAAACTTCCAAGACATTTTTTCTTACCGTTGCCATTTTGAATTAAAACGTTAATTAAATTATTGAACTATTTAAAATTCCAAGATATTTATTTCTTTCCGTTGCGATTTTGAATTAAAACGTTAATTAAGTTGAACTTTTAAAAATGAAAGAGTGTTATTTTTTTCATTGTCATTTTGAATACGTGTTATAACAAAGTTCTAACAATTGTTTTTATTCTAATTATTAATGACATATTTTTTCTCAGGTACCATTTTGAAAATGTGTTTTTAAATAAAATTGCAATTGCTGTTTTTAGAAGGGACTTTTTCTGGCTTCGATCCAAATATTAAAAGAACTTTTTCGTTTAGAATTTTGCAGTTAATTTTACTGGAAGAAAGCGGTTTGGAAATAATTGTTTTTGGAAAGGAATTTTATTTGTAATTTAGGGAGAGTGCTAAATATGCGCTACTTGACATCGTCTTTATTTTTGAGGAAGCATGTGCAAATAATTCGATTGATTCTTTGATGCAGGAAAGCTTTTTAGCGGGGAGTAGTTTATTAAACTTTTCCTTGGTACTTTAAAGGCGAGCCGCCTTGGCGGCGAGTAGTGAATTGAAACTTTCCTCGCTACTGTAAAGGCGAGCCGCCTTGACGGCGAGTAAACTGTTTAAACTTTCCTCATTTCTTTAAAGGCGAGCCGCCTTGGTGGCGAGTAGTTTTCTCAAACTGCCTTCACTACATTACAGCCCGTGCAACGCCGGGCTACGCAGCTAGTATATAAATAAATAATTATTGCTAATAATAATTCGTTAGATGGTACCAGGCAATGGTGCAACCCAAGAGGGTCAGGGAGCAGTTGCGCTAAACTCAAGAGAAAAAAGAACGTGTCTTGGGAAAATGAAGATATTTCAATTAGAAAATGCATAGAAAAAATCCTAATCATTTTGAATAGAAATCTTGAAATGAAATATATTCAACACATGTAGATTATTAGTCAGCAAATTACTTTTCTCTCTTTCTTCTCATTCTCCCTTTTTTTTCTAGTCAATCAGGAAATAAGAGTCTTTAAAATAACGCTACACTCAATAAATTTAAAATAAAGTGTAATCATTCCTCCCCGGCAAGAAATTTGAAATAAAGAGTGAGTATTTCTCCCAGCAAGAAATTTAAAATAAAGTGCAATCATTTTCGGTTTTAGTTTTTTCACAAATAATTTCCAAGCTTTCAGCTGAACAAAAAAAAAAAAAAAAAAAAAAATCGGAAAGAGGTTGAAGTCCAAGCCAGCCGAAGTAGAAGGGGCACGTAATTTTCAATCTCTTTACCAGTGGTGAAATTAAAGAATAGAGTGCCTCTCAGTGGCGGGTTTAGGGTAGGAAGTCTAGGCCCGAATATCCGCCAAGCATGAATTCAAAGAAGGCTCATGACCCCCCTTAAAGTCCAAAGAGATCTTAAAATTTCGCTTTTACAACGTGTAATTTAATTGCAGTTTCAAGACTTCAACATTCAAACATTTTCGGAAGAGAGTTCTTTTCCCGCTTCGTCTTCAATACCTTGGTCAAACATTGCCTCAAATGGTATTTTAGAGATTTAAAATTCAAACAGTTAACGGTAGTTGATATCCCCCTTACTTTTCAATAGTCTTTAGCTCTAAAATGTGTTTTTAGAAAAGAAAGAGCTCCCAAATTACAGTCTCTATGTGCAAAAATTTCCGGAAGAGTCCCTAAATCCTTTTATTATCCTAAATGTTGTCAGACAAAGCCTAAAAGCAGTTGTTCCTATCAAGAATCATGGCGTAAGCGGCGCTATTGAATTATTTTTAAGGGGCGCTTTTAAAAGTTATATTTTCTTTTTCTTTCACGTGTGGCTCTATAGAGCCACACATGGGCTCGTTTTTAGAGGGATCATCGTGGAATTCTTGGATGATAAGTTTTTGCTCTTGGGGTAATGAACACCTCTGCTAAAAGTAAAATTTTGAACCTCCAGTTTCAAAAAATAGAGCTTAAAATGGCATTCTTGAAGCTTCAATGCCGCAAAATTTCGGGGCACAGCGCCCGAATCCTGCTTCTTCTCTTGACGGTATTAAAGATAACCTAAATAAAAACGTTTTTAAAACATTAATTTCGAAACATTTCGGGAGAGAGTCTTTGCTAACGTTACTACCGAAGATGGTCTAAAGTAAAGATGGCTTACGGTTTCAATTTTGAAAATTTTCGGAGGGAGATCCCTAACCACTTTTCGTCTCTTAATGTCTCCAAAGAGAACGCGAAATTGCGCATCTATATATCGAAAGTTCTTTCAGGGGAGGGTCTTTGAACTTTTACTTCCCAAAGATAACTTAAATGAGACTTCTGTTCAAAAAAAAAAAAAAACCTCTTCTCTCTTCTTTTACTCTGTCATGAAGTTGTGCTTCGTGATAGAGTAAAAGAAAAGAAGATGATTTTTCAACTCATATCCTGAGTTGTGCTTTAGTGTCAAAATATTTCAGGAGAGAAGCTCCAAGTCTTCTCAACTCCTTTAACGTCGCTAAAGATAGTCTGAAATTGCGTGTTTAGAATTTTTTAAGTTTCAGTAAGTTTCCCAGAGGAGTCTTGATCCTCCAACGTCATGAAAGGTAGCATAAATAATTTCAATTTTGAAAAAGTTTTGGAGGGAATCTAAAACTTCGCAATTTTCTATCTTTTCCAAAAATTACAATATTTTAACTCAATTTGAAAATTTCTACCTGTCTTACAGTAATAGCGAAAAAAAAGAAAGTTGGGGGGGGGGGGGGGGGGGCTAAGCTTGATTATATGGGCCCCCTACGAAATAAAAACCTATATACGCCACTACTCTCACCCCCCCCCATATGATGAGCCCAGGGCCGCCAAATTCTCAACCCCCCCCAGATATTTCAGCTAGCGACGGCCCTGTCCAAGAACACTGTAAAAACTTCAAAAATAATATAAGTTATGTACTGGTGTGCTAGGCACAAAAATCTAAACTGTTCTTTTTATGAAAATCAAATTATTGTCACCAGGTATAATTTGTTGCAACATATATTATCTAAATACATTGTTTTATGGTCATTTGTGAAAGGCAAATATCAAAATAAAATTTTCGCAAAAAGTGCCATCTATAGAGGCATAAAAAATTCCGAAGTGATTTCTGCATTTGCTGCTCAGTGCAGATATCACTTTTGTAACACAGTAGTATAGATCATTTCATTAATACAACTAACCGATTTAATTTTATAAAAGTGTTGATAAATAATAGCAAGATAATGCGTCATCAAACCACCATGATTTGTTTTCGTCTCTGAGATCTGAAATCCATTGGTTTGTTTTTGAGAAAGGCGTTTATTATTATTTCTCCTTATAGTGGTTTGCTTCGCGGTTGAAACTGAGGAGAGACTTTTGTTTTGTTGCAAAATAAACCTTGAACTATCTGGGACGACGGAAAATTTGAATTTTCTGGCATGCTGGTCAACCTCACTTTTTCCGACTAACGCTCTCTAATACTGTAGAACTTTTTTTCCTTCCAAATAGACACATCGGTATTTAGATGTTTTGTAAAGCAGATGAATCGATTTTCTCTGCAACTTTTCCTTGGGTACCAGTGACGATTCTGTTGGCTATTTTCGTTACATGATTGGCATTTTGTATTTTTGTTCAGAAAAAGGAGTAGATCTTCAGTTGGGCTATCAGCATCTCATTTTGTAGTGGCCAAAAAACATTTTTAGTCGCCACTGGCGAGTGGCCACTACCATATGGCCTCTGAAAATGTACAAGTAGAATCGACAACAATCTAAATAAAGAGACAGCATTGCTCGTTTATAAAATAAAACAAAAATGAAGTTGTACATCAAATGTTTTTCAAAGCAGAAAAAAAATCTCTTGACGAAAATGAAATGAGTAGAACGGGGAATGTTTTTTGCCTATCATGTCTCTTGTAGTTTAAAAGTAGCTTCGGCTGGTTTCGATACTTAACTTTTCACTCGTGCTTCCGACCTCATTTCTATTTGGTCAAATGTCACTACCAAGGAGATTAAAGAGGAGGAGCTAAATCTCTGCTATCTAAAAGTGGCAACGAATTTTCACCCCGCCGCCAGAGGACGCTAGCTGAAACGCTCCCTATCTCGTACGGGAATCAATGTAAATGATACTGAATCTGTCATCTTTTTAAATGCTGCTATGGGGAAGAAAAACATTTTTTTTCAACTGGATTTTGGTGTAAATCTTCGATTAACATTATGAATTAAATGTGAATTTCATCCCACGAAAATAGGTGCCGTATTCTTTGAGAAATAGGTTTAATCGAATGCACTTACCAACTTGCCAAATCTGACAGAATCTGTCATTTTAAAAGACTGCTGTTGGCAAGAATATTTTTTTTTTAATTGGAATTTTGCTCAAACCATAGATTAACATTATGAACTAAATATATTTAATAAATACATTTAAACTATAATTATTTTGTCTACTAAATGTATTTAATTAATAACAAAATTAAATTCTGACATAATTAATTTTTTGCCTCATGCTTCATTTATCAACAATTTAGAGAACTGATTCTCAGCAAAAATTATATCGTACAATGCAAAGAAAATGTCACATACAGTCGCATATATGTCAAATTTGGCAAGTAGCTAGATGCCGTCGATTAAACATCTTTCTTAAAAAATACGGCAAAATTTCAGTGGGGTGGATCAAAGTCATATTTAGTTCATAATGTTAATCGATGGTTTACACCAAAATCCAGTTGAAAAAATTTTTTCTTCCCCATAGCAGCATTTAAAAAGATGACAGATTCAGTATCATTTACATTGATTCCCGTAGGAGATAGGGAGCGTTTCAGCTAGCGTCCTCTGGCGGCGGGGTGAGAATTCGTTGCCACTTTCAAACTAGCGCATCCGTAAAACATTTCTCTCCTTCTTTCTACTCCGTGGTCACTACATGGTTGGTGTCACAATAACTGTAACTGTAACCCCTTAATACTTTGTTACTTAGCGTTTGGCAACAGTGCCTTTTGAAGTTGAATTAATAGAGTCGTCTTTGTTACGTGTCTTACCGCTTGTCAATAAAATAAGTTTAAGGTTCTATTGAGTAGCTAGTTTCTAGTAAGATATTGTTCTTCATCTTGTTAAATATTGACCTATTTGTTACGCAACATTATGTTGAAGAAGGGGGGAGGGGAACATGGGAGAACGAACTGGATTGAATCTCTATTTGTTGATACTGACAATTCTTGGAAGTTTCAATTCCCAGCTACATTTCTTTTATTGTAGTAAAGAGTCGAGAGGTTCATCTTTTTAAATACTGACCTATTTGTTGCACAGGGGGATTGTTTTCTGGTATTTTCATGATCGATTCTGGTATTTTTATGTTCGAAAATACCGGAAATAAAATATTTTTAATTATGCTTTTATCTTCTCATCTGGATTTTTTTTTTTTGCTTTTTCTAACTTTGATGATTATACCGATAATTATTAATAATATTCATAGAGTAGAAATGTTAAGATGCCAATCTAATTGTTTTTTACTTCGATAATTTTTTTTATTTGCATCTTTTTTGATTTTGATGCCTTCATTAAAAAAATTGCAATCAATTTGCATCCGATTTAAGAATCAAATTTTTCTCATTTTTGATGCTTATTACATTTAGTACGAAGAAAAATAAATGAAATATATTTTTATTTATGTAAAAAAAAATCATAAATTTAAAATTTTCAAGCAAAATTCTGTGTCTTTTGTGAAAATCAAAATGTCAAAGTTAAAATTTGAAGATATGGTTTAATTTTATTTTGCTTCAGTTATGTGGATAGTTAAGATAAAATGTTTATCGTAGAGCTTCTAATTGTAAATCTGAAGTAAGTTTATTTGAATTCTTTTATAAGCCATTTTCATACTTTTAACGCCTTAATTTTGAAAATTGCGATCTCTTTGCGTCCGCTGTAAGAATCATATATTTCGCATTTTCGATGCTTGCTATTCCTTGTTGAAAGGCAAACGAATAACATTTCTTTTTATTTTGATTAAATCATTAAAATAAAAGTTTTGAACGAAATTCCATGCTCTTTTAGAGTTGAATGCCAACAACTTAAATGCTGAATCTGTGGCTGAATACTATTTTTGCTTCAACTATTTAAGTTTTTTAACCCATACATGTTATCTTTAAGTAGTATTTCACTTCAGTCTTAATAAATATGAAATCTTTGAATCATGTTCATATTGTACTGATTAGGAGATTTATGGGTCTTGCATCTAGATCAATTCTTTTCTAAATTTCTAGTGACAAATGCAACTTTCATTACTTTATAAATATTTTCGCACAACAACAGTAATTCTGTTGGACTTTTGCTTTCTCCTTAAACAAATTACCTCCAAAAAAAATATTTTAACACCAGCTCAAAAGTAACTTTATTATTCATTTACAATTTAATTAAATGTATGCACAATATTTTGACTAAAAACTATTTGAAACTATTCGAATATATGAAATGTGTTTGTTTATAAAAGACAATAAATTACTATATGTGTGTAATTATAAAATTACGTGTGTTTAAGTAATAGGAGCCTTAGTTTAAAAAAAAACACCCCCCTCCATACACACACACATTTTCTCTTTAAAACTTTCAGGTATTTTTTATGAACTCACAATCACCCCTGGTTACATAGCATTACGTTGAAAAAGGGGGGGGGGGAGGCAATATGGGATTGCAAACTGGAATGAATCTATCTGTTGATTCTGAGTTACAATTCTTTGTAGTATTCGATATTAAAGATATCGATTCAGAGCACAAATTCTTCCGAGTTTAAGCCTACAACTGCATTTTTTTAATCATGTTAAAGAGTCGAGAGGTTTTGTTTATCTCATTTCAGTATCAATGTATCTGTTATATATACAGGGTGTCCACTTCTATCGTGGCCCAATAGCTAATTTCTAAACTGTTAGAGATAAGCATATAGTTTATTTTGGAAAAAATCTCTAAATTACGAAAGGAATTTTGGCTACGAAATGTTTTTCAAAAAAATCAAATTTGGAAAGAGTTACAAAATTTAAATTTTTATACAGCCCCCTAGTTCTATCAATCATATTTAGTAAAACATTCTTGACACTGTAACGTTTAAAACTTAAAAAAAAAAAAAAAAAATCACTGTTCTATGACAAAAAGTGACGGAGTTATGACATGACATGACGTTTTGAAAAATCTAGATTTTGTATTATTTCATGACGTCATCCAGAGATCGCTTAAGGGACCGTATGCGAAATCCTTCAAAATTTTGATTTTTCAATACGTCATAACTTGGTCAATTTTTGTCGTAGAACAGTGATTTTTTTTTAGTTTTAAACGTTACAGTGTCAAGAATGTTTTACTAACTATGATTGATAGGACTCAGGGGGCTGTATAAAAATTTAAATTTCGTAACTCTTTCAAAATTTGATTTTTTGAAAAACATTGAATAGACCCAAAATTCCTTTCATAATTTGGAGATTTTTTCTTAAATAAACTATATGCTTATCTCTAACGGTTTAGAAATTAGCTATTGGGCCACGATAGGAGTGGACACCCTGTATGATGGTAAGACGAATCTCTAACTACGACATTGGGCGGTGTCTTGCAGATGTCCGTGGAGGAGTGCGACGAGGAAGGGGAGGCGGTGGAGTTTCTGCCGCCCGTGGACGTGGTGAAGTGCGAGGAGGCCCTGATCGCGGAGCCCCTGGCGGCGGTGTACTCGCATCGCGGCCGCACCACCAAGCGCACCACGTGGGACGAGATCGCGCAGCGGAGCAAGCTGCAGACCCTGTGGGGGGTCAAGGTGTTCAGAGGTGAGTGTCGCTCTCGAAAAAGGAACTGTAGCCATGATCAGGGATGATTGTGTTCCGGTATTTTACCGGATTTCCAGTATTTTCATGATCGATTCTGGTATTTTCACGGTCGAAAATACCGGAAATGAAATATTTTTAATTATGCTTTTGTCTTCCTACCTTCGGTATTTTTTTTTTTTTTATTTATTTTTCGAATTTTCGGTGATTTTCCGATAATTACTAATAATATTCATCGAGCAAAAATGTTAAGATGCCATTCTATTGTTTTTGACTAGAAACTATTTGAAACTATTCGAATGTATGAAATGTGTCTTGTTTGTTTATGAAAGACAATTTATTATTAAATATGTATAATTATAAAATTAGGTGTGCTTAAATAATAGGAGCCTTGTTTTTTTGCAAAAAGCACCCCCCCCCCCCCCCACTCACACACACTCACACACTTCTCTTCAAAACTTTCAGGTATTTTTTCATCAACTCACAATCACCCCTGCATGATGGTTGCATGTTAGGAATTATGTAGCCACCACAATTGTCCATTGCTTCCTAAATACTAATTGTAGGAACGAAAATCTTCAGCGGATCCGCGATTTTCCGCTTTTTGTATTTTTTCTTTCCTTCCGCGATCTAAATCTTACTGTTGCATCAAGTTAGGAAAAAAAAAAAAACACTCACCATTAAAATAAAGCTTAAAATAAGTTGATTTAAATTAGTAGAAGTGGAAATTACTTCCAACTTCCAAAACAATGGAAATATTTTTCCGATGCAGCAGGATTGAAACCTCAAGAATGATATGTAATTATCGGCAAACTATGCTTTCTATTTTGGCATGCTGCCAAAAACATCCATTGTAGGGAGTGGAAATTAAGAAAATTCCGCTAAAATATTAGAGATCTTAGTCAAAAAATTGTTATAATTATTTTGATCTTTATGATTTATCAAAATAACTGAAGTCTGTACAATATTAGTAAGAGAATTCATTTCTTGAAAAACACATATCTAATTCATAGGGAATGAGCAATTAAGAGGTTTTAAAAATAGCAAAAAATGCCTTCAATCTGCTGATTTTACTCAAGATTTCACTTCGCAAATTAAGAGGAAATCTTGCATCAATAAATTTACTACAATATTTTTTAAAAAATCTATCCCAATACTAAGTCACGCAATTTTTCCTCTGTTTTGATTTTGAGCTGTTTTCATCCCTGTAAATGCCTATCACATTCTGGTTTTTAGCACTGAGCAAAACTTTGCCGTCTGTTCAATACGCGCTGCCATCTATCGAAGCTCCTCGTGATTTCTAAATTCAAGTTCAAAAATTAACCAGTCTAAAATTTAATTTGAATATATCGCCAGCAGCTGCTTTTGTGCTGAACAGTTGGAGAATGCTTTGAAGCTAATGTAGTAGACATTTAGTATTTTGTGGGCATTGGTTTGACTAGACAATCTTTTAAATATATCTCCTCAACACTGTGTATTCATTTTTTATCTTTAGTTTATGTTAATTGATTAAAAATCACACTGCTTTCAGTCAATCCTCTTTTGTTGAAATGAAATGAGAGGAAGGGGGGTTCAAACGAACCAAGCACTGCGACCAGAGGTCTATTGTACTAGGTCCTCTTCTGTTACTATTTCTGCTTTCGAAAACATAAAAACTGCATTTGAAAGGCACAAAATAGCATATAAGTGCAGGCATGTATTTTAGAGTTGCAAGGCAGGAGCTCATGAATGAAAAAACTTGTGGCAAAAGTCGGAACACTTTTGTTCAATGTTTCTTCAAATCAACTCTATTTTGTTGCTATTTGAATTTTAATTTTTTATTGCTAATAACTTTTTTGCTATGGTGAACCTTTTCTTTCTTATTATTTAGTTTGGAAAATTAATCTATTCTATAACTTACAGGCATTACATATATACGAGAGCAAAAAAATGCACTCCAGTGAATGGAATTAATTGTGCATAAGTCAAAGACAGGTTCATCATTTTTGAGAATGGAGTCAACTCATGGGCATAGAAGTAAATGCATTCTGCTTTCATTTCACTTTGCAGATTTGAGTTTCATTAGGACTAATATAACTTAAATATCCTGCCAAACAATCACACCCTGTTTTAGGTCTGAATTTAGCCACTGATTTCATACGAGATACGTTTTTGCTCAGCTTTGTACTCGGTATTACTGTTCAAATTTAAAATTCTTATTTGCTTCTGATAGACCCTTTGAATCAAATTGACTCATCTGTTTAGTCATGTGTGGGCATCCAATTGGTAGATTTTGAATCAATAAATATTTTTCAATTGAACAAATTTTAAAAACTTGAGCAATGTCCCTGTGATTCAGAAAGCATCAGTTAGATATCTCTTAAGGCCAAAGTCAACCAAAATGGTGAAGAATAAGATTTCAGGTTTATAGTGAAGAAGCGTCCCCAAGCCTTAGATTGGTGATCCGATGAGCTCCAAGATCTACATGTTCTGAGACATATCAGGAGATACATCAGCCAAATGCAATTGAATCTCTATTTCAATATTGAAGATATAGACTCAGAGTACACACAAATTCTTCGGAGTTTAAGTCTACAACTGCATTTTTTTTTAATCATGGTAAATAGTTGAGAGGTTTAGTTTATCTAATTTCAATATCAATATATCTGTTACATATGATGACATAATGAATGAAAAGCAAGTTGAATCTATTTACGACATTGGGTGGCGTCTTGCAGACGTCTTCTTTTCAACTTTTTTGACTTTCACCCTTCTTGAAATTGGTGAACTGAATCTCTCTCTCTCCCCGCAGAGTGGCTCCAGGCCCGCGGCAGCCGCAAGGATTTCGAGCGGCTGGAGGGCGCCGCCCTGGCCGACATCCTGGAGGAGTTCTACGAGAACCTGACGAAGCCGGACGGGGAGGAGTACAGCGTCTCCACCATGCACACAATTCGAGCCAGCATCAGCCGCTACCTGAGCCTGCCGCCCCAGAGCAAGCCCTTCTCCATCATCCGGGACCGCGAGTTCAAGCGGGCCAACGAGGCCTTCTACCGGCGCATCCGCCGCCTGCAGACCCCCAGGCAGCAGCAGCCGCCCTTCCAGTACCACCAGGCCCTGCCCCAGGGCGGCGGCGCAGCCCTCTGGCGCCCGCCGCCCGGCACCGTCGGCATCCCCTGCAACAGCAACGGCATCATGCTGGTCCGGCTGGGCCCGCAGTGAGCCGCCGCCCCTCTCGACCGCGGTTTTTTAAATGGTCTCGTAGAGGCCGGTCCGTCGACTTTTCCTTGGCGGACTATGAGTGCCGCTGTCGCGGCAGGCGTCGACGACTCGTTATTTTCTTCCGGGCTCGTGGGCCGTCCATGATGTTTCGAGCTCGACATCGGATGTCTCAGTCGGTTGATAAAGTTTTGCGTTGATCTTAATCCTCGTTATGTAAGGTGTCCATTTGAGATTAGACATTGCTGCTTTTGATTGACTATCTTCTCCTTTTCATCTTGTCTGGACATTCAGTTGGTGCATTCTGAATTACTGAAAACTCTTAATTTGTCTATTTATAGAATTTTAAAAGCTAGCAAATGATAGTCCTGCAGAAAGGATCTGTCATATATCTGTACCTCAGAACCAGACTAACGTAAGTCCATTTTCGTCATTTTTCGGTAGAGGGGAAAAATGATTGTCGAATACATCGTTTTTCCCCTCTACCGAAAAATGACGAAAATGGACTTACGTTAGTCTGGTTCTGAGGTACAGATATTTGACAACCAAAGAAGTTTGATAAGTCTGAAGAAGTATCATCAAATCTGAAATATTTCTGAAGGCTAGTTTGTCTGAAGAAGTTTTATCAAATGTCTTCCTGAAAGCATCCATCAGATATCTTTATCATTCCAAGAACATTAATCTGAAAAAGTACCATGAAATGAAAGCTATCTCTTAAGATCAAAGATGGTTAGTTAGTCTAAAGAAGTACCATCTAATCTCAGTTTGAGCGCTTTTTCTAATGAGGATTATGATCTACATATAATTCTAAAACCAAAATTTTTTGTTTTGAATGTATTTATGTTATGTAAAAGAGAACATTTTGAGGCATGCCAGAAGGGACTTGGATGGAACATATCTTGGATGGACCCACTGCAAATTGACTTGGAAGAAAATAATGTAATAAAGAATTTAAAAAATAATCCTGTTGTGTATGGGAATGTTTGCAAAACTGGATCTGTAAATAAGAAAGTCACTTTTTTGTTTAAAATTTTACCAGTCTTTTGAGCTTGGTGTTGAGGAACTGAAATCCTTTGAGAAATTTCATGAATTAAAGTATCCAAGAAATGCGCTTGATTGTATAATCTTGAAAGACTTTGAAAAGTAAGCATCCAGGCTTGCAGACATTCTCCGAAGCACTATGAGCATACTTGTGGTGTGAAGAAGGGCAAATGAATAAGTTTCAATTTCTATTGCCATGCATGTATACAGATACCTCGTCCCGTATAGGTAATCGTCATCAAAGTCATTGGTCACAGTGATTGGTTGCAATAATGTATACCTCAAAAAAAAAAAAAGTTATGTTTCGAATTTTAATGATTTGTCATGTGATAAGCTGCTACGAAACTCAGGATCCTCGGATATTTCGAGAATTGACTGTGGCGTGCGCAGTACGACAACTGTGGGAATGATGACTGTACGGTTTGTCTGTTCTGCCGCCAATGTGGAATCCTCATTGTTTCTGCTTCTAAAGCAAAATATTTTTTGAGTTAATACTTTTTCAGTGACTGTTAAGTGTGCTGTTGGCTGCTGACCTGAGGGAATTTCTGATGCAATACGTTTTTAAAATGAATTTATGGGCAAAAAATTGTTCTGAAAAGCAGTGATTAGCAAGTGTTTCATAGCAATTTCTTTTGTTAAAGTTTTTGTGTTTATATTAGGATTTATTTCAGTGTAAAATGTTTATTTCAGTGTGAAATTGTTGCAAAATGCTTTTTTTTTTTCAACTTAAATTATTTTCACTTATTGTACATATTGTTTTGTATGTCTTTATTATTTGCATGCAATTTGACAGTTTTGAGAATGTAATTGTTTATCGTTTTGGGGAAATGACTACTTAAAGGAAGGAACGGTAAGGCGTAGGAACGAAGTTCCTGTCGCCTTTTGTAGCTTTTGCTGAATTACGTTAGTATTTTCATTTTATAAATGTCTAAATTGTTACAAGTTTTCTTATTGAAAGATTTGAAAATGGATTTAGATTGAGAATTATTTATTATGTTTTACTTTGTTAGTTTAAAGATATGTTGAACATGATATACTCATCCGGCTTTATTTCGCGAGGGACGAGAGATATAAATCCCCCCTTGGCGATTGGCCGATCCTCGATCTCTCTCTCACTCGATGCAACCAATCACTGCACGCAAAATATTCTGCCTGTCGATCCGTGCAGCAGAATTTCTACCCACGTGAGAAGCGTTTTGTGTTGCCCGGTGAAAATGTTGCATAAATATCTTAGCAGAGGGTGATTGTCTGGTCAAATTATGGACTTTATTTTTATACTCAAGGAGATCTCTATACTTCTTTGTGCCGGTATGTGTTGATGTATTCGCCTTTAGTTGCTCCGTACCCGCGACGGTTCGTCTGTTTCATCTCTGATTTGTAGTTGTCTGGAGCGCACGTGGTTTTTGTGTTCTTCTTTCTGTTGTATTTATTGAATTTTTTCCGAGTTCCCTGGAACTAATATTTTCTATTTTTGTCCAGATGCTCGGAAAGTCGGACATATTTTTTATCTCGTTGAAAAGGCAGCATTGCATATTCATCGGCATCTCTTTTCGCATGCGGAAAGCTTTTCCAGATCAACTTTTCGGCGACTAACTTTTCATGCTCTATCAAATATTTTCAGACCTTCTTAAGATCACCGTATTGAATTTCATGTTATTGGTAATGTTTGTTGCAATGGCTTTAACAGACAAAATATGAAATTCAAGTAGCAGTTTCAACAAAAAAATGAAATGAAAAATTGCTCGGAGCAGTTTCTAGCAGAAAGTTCGTGGTAACGTAAAGCCAAGAAATAAAGTTGGTTGAGTGAAAAGTATTTCGATTGCTTTTTTGCGTGTGGTAGGAGTTATAGATGTCTTTGAGATCTACACCAGCAAAAAAAATGAAATTCAAGTAATTGTTTAGAAAAAAAGTTGCTTTAAACTGATGGCATTTATGGAAAGTTGGTTGAACGAAAAGTTTTGTGGTTGCTTTTTGCATGTGGGTAAGAGTTGTCGCTCTTTGAGACAAGCACTGTTGGAGACATCTGTTCAAAATGTTTAGTCCACTGATGCAATGTGTTCTCTGCTGTCGACGAATCGATTAACCTCGAAGCAATAATTCAGATTATATTTTAATGCAACGAAAAGATTTAAGATATTTTTCTTTGTGTGACTCTTCCCAAGAAATGTTCCTCCAAATTGCTGGTGGCCAACAACTAGTCCCAAAGGGCAGCACAGTTCTACAGTTGCTGCTGGTTGGAATAAAAAATATTAAGGATTCAATCGAACCACGAAACGAACTTGATTACATGATTTCCCTTTGTAATGAGGGTTTGGAAACTGTGTTTTATGTCTGTTTGGCTGAGTTCTTTTGGAGAGGTTGGTTAAATTTACAGCAAAGACCTGGTCTCATTTTGAGATTACTTGTTAAGAGCTTCTAAAAGGAAGTTTGTCTTAGAAGGTTTTCTCGATCTTTCAGGTTAAGCTCATTTCTTTCTTGTCACGCCAGTTTGCTATGGGTTGTGTAACTGTTTACTGGATTTGCTCACCTTTGAGCAAGTGTTTTGTTCACGTTATTAAAATTATAACTTTGTCCAAGTGATAATTTGAGTTGAATGGAGAATTTTTTCCCCCTCCAATCCTTGACGAATTATTTTTTGCTGAGCTCTTTCGAAGCAAGTAGAAAGATAGTTAGTTCATTGCGCAACAAAAATTACTTTGGTTATAGGCAACTATTTTTTTTAAGAATATTTATTTCATCTCCTGGCAGTTTAATGAATCCGGTTAAAAAAAAATCTTCATAACCTTGGCTTACTGTGATCACTGTTAGTGTTATTCATTTTTTAGTCTTGGATGCCGAACCTTGTCGATTCATTTTCACGTTGTCCTTATTTTTCAATGCAAAATGAGTATTAACCTGTACTTTTTAACCACTCAGTTTTAAATAATTGCATATGAATGTCTTATTGTTTCTGTCTAGTTGCAAAGTTCTGATCCTAGTTTTGTCGTCGTCTCATTGATCTCAGCCGCATTTTGCTCGTATTACACGAATGTTGGCCACCTCTCTCAATATACCAATATTTTTTTGTCTGTAATTCCCTAACCGATTCGCGGATTTTTTAGTTTTTGATAGTCACTTGGATTTCTGCTTCTTTTTTCTCAGGAATCCTTCTTGTAAATTTCAACTAATTTTACAACAATCGAAATTCCCGCTCTCTTTGTCCGAAAGAAAAAAAACTTCAATTGTGATTCGTAGGTCTGACCTAAAGAAAGCTCTTAGATTCCGCGGTTGACGTGTGAACTATTCAGGAATTTGTGCTAGTCACTCTAAACTCTTCTTTTCCAGTAAATGACAGGTAAATGTTTGCGGGTAAAAAATTTGAGGCGTCTCTATGTGTTTGACTGAGAAAATTTTAAATTTTTGTCATCCGTGATTTTAAAATTGAGTAGGAAAAATTTGGGTATGATCATGCTAACATGAAAGAATGTTTTAAAATTTTATTTACTTATGTGCTCTTATTGGTAGTTCATGTTTTTATTGCCCAGTAGACGTCGACATTTTTAATGTAATTAAAATTTTAGGGCGCCAAACGTTATCAATTTGAATATTGATTGTTTTTTCTTCAATCTGAAAAACTGCTTTCTGTATTTTTTGCTTTCTCTTCCCCTTAATCGCAATAAACTCCGATACTTTAGTGTCACGACATACACAGCAGCTAAGATTGCTTCTGTTCGTACCATTAAAAAGTGTATTGATAAAAGAATACTGCTGTCCTTAAATATGCAGAAAAATTGACAAAAAGTAATAAAATTAATGTTTTCGAAAAATTTTTTGAATCTCGAAAATTTTCATGTCTTGTTGATGCAGTACCAAATTTTTGTAATATTAAAATATTACTTATTTTCTGCAGAAAGGAATTTATCTATTATTTACCAATAATAGACATATCATTTTGTTATAGTTTCTTTTTCTTTTTTAAAAATTTTATTAAAGCTTATAATTGCAATCACAACGTACCCTGTGACTCTACAAATAATAATCATCATTAATAAAACAAGAAAACTGATAGAATTTCAAAGTTTGTTTCAAGAAGTTTGCTTAATTTTATAGTTTTGAAATTTAGCTTATAAGCCAACAAGTAATTAAAAAGTATTGAGACCTACTTTAATGTCCATTACATTTGTCTAATTGGGGTCGTGTTGCAGCAATACACCAACGTGTATTTAAGCATGTATTCGGAAACCTTCAATCGTTTAATGGTACGCATAGAAATCTTGCTGTGTATGGGTGTATTATTCAATTCGGTATGAAAATTTTTTTCAGCGTGCATAAACCAGCTGGTATTTATCAGCAGTTTTTTTTTCTTTAACTTGGAAGGGATCTGCAAAGAATTTAAGTGCAATATAATGTAAAAAGTGAGTTACCAGTGAAGAAGTGAACACTTACAATAATAAATGACTCTGTGTACATAGAGAAATACGGACTCCCGACACGTTTTACGTATTACGCTCCTGCGAAAGGGCCATGGAGCCAAAAGAAAAAAATAATTTGCAAGGTCTTTGAATATTTTTTTAATGTTTGTGCATAAGTGCTGTTTTTATAACATATACCTGATAATTGTGCATTTGAATCCATTGCTCTTAAATTATTGATTGTAGTTTTCTCTTAATTTATTATGTACGTCGGTTCTGCAAGTTGATTCCCAATGTCGTGCAACGCTCGGGCAACATCGGGTGTGGCGTGTTTTCATTGGGCAATCTTGAAATTCAGTGACATATTCCCTCGAACTTTGGACATAATGAGTTTGAAACAAAATTCAAATAAACCAAAAATTAATCTCATAATTAAAAATTCCAAAATTAATTTTTTTCAAACCATGGAAATTACCATATCATAAATGATTTTGTTTTTGCCACATGAGAAATGAGTAGCATAATAAACAGGTGTTTCCCTTCATTCAAGAAATATATTGGTTATAAAATACTACAATGAAATCTGAAGTTTATGCTACTAAGGCTATGGAGGCTATTAGTCATGCCAGTGTGAAAAGGCTAATTTTTGATACAAATTTGCTTGAATTAACCTAACAAG
This sequence comes from Uloborus plumipes, assembly GCA_038373865.1. Classification (NCBI taxonomy): domain Eukaryota; kingdom Metazoa; phylum Arthropoda; class Arachnida; order Araneae; family Uloboridae; genus Uloborus; species Uloborus plumipes. The sequence continues at coordinate 58,885 of JAXGGA010002804.1, read as the reverse complement.
AAAAATTACCATGTCTCGGTGTTTGAATAAATTTCCTCCTTTTTGGGAAAAATAATTCTATACCCAGTAACTGTTGATCCTTTTTTTTTCAAAATTATTCTCAATGATGTTGCCCAAGCGTTAGCAGCGAATTTGAGGAACTTACGGTCGAAGGCTTTTCGGCAATAACATTTCAATATGACGCCCTTAAGGTGCAGTTGTATATCAATATGACAACCGTAGTAATTCTTCACGCCATGTTTGGTCAGTATTCTCATTTCTGTTTACTTTTCCTGCATGACCGAGCATGGCAGCTACACGAAACAATATTTCTCCATTGTTGTGCAGACAATAGTAAAGTGGTCGCCGAATGCCGATAGCTTTCGTAGCCGAGAGTCCCGGAAATTTTAACACTCGTGAATTATATATCGAGTTTCGTTTGATTTCTCGCGTTTGTATGTTTCTCGGAAATCATACAGTTTCCTATTTCAGTACAAAGAAAGATCATGGTCTTCGGACACGCCCCCTCGACTTTTAAATTTCTGAAAGACAAAAGAGATGCAATCTGTTTTCTTCGACTCGAACAAATAAGTGTGTTTGTAATTCATGTCCCCCAGAAACGACGACGGAACCGTTTTAGTCATTTGTGTTTTGATTTCTTATGAATGAATTTTTTGAATTGAGCTTTATGTTTAATATTTAGTTCTTATCTTTTTGTTTGACTTGATATCATTTGTTTCTTAGCTGTATGACTGAAGAAAAATACTCTTTCCTTCCTTTGATTCTTTTTATGTGTTCTTTTTTAGTGAATTTTTAAATAAATGCATGTTGATTCACTTTTCATTTCATTTATTTTGGTTTGTTTTGTTTCTCTTTGTTACAGCAAATTATTTGCTTTATGCATGGGATACTTACAACAAATATTTATCAGTTAAAAGTCACTTTATTGAGCCATAGGTATGTAAGTGTAACTTCCATTAAACAATTTAATCGTCTACTTAAAGGTAGTTAATGCCATATTTTTGGAACTTAAATATTTAGTTAAAACCTGTTAAGCATCAAAATGCAAAACTATTACAAAAATAACGCTACTAAAAGCTCCAATGAACACATCTCCAAGTGTACATATGTTCACGTTCCTCTACTTTCTGCGCGACATGAATTATAGTCATGTTATGTTAAATTGGTATTTGGGAAAGTCCTTCTAATGATAGGCAAAAGACCATTGCAGTTAGTTTATGTCTCATATGCTAACTATGCTTCATCTTCCTCAATATTCATCTGCTGTGAAAACAAGTACAAATATCCGAAATATCACTCTATGAATAGCTCATTGCCTTGATTTAGTGCTATGCCTTGCTGAAAAAGTGGAATCATGGCGCTAGAGCTGCTCATACCGTCTGCTCGTAGATCGGTCGTATTTTTTGGTAAAGTATTTTCAGCACTCGAATAACGTCAGTAGCTAGAAGGGAGGATGATAAAACTTCTCCGATGTTCGTATTTTGTGCGACACTTTTTATTCTTGAATATATTATTATGTCATGTAAATAGACATACGGTTCAGTGTCACAGTCTATCTGCTCTAAAACCAATATATAAGCATTTTGTATACTATGTAGATAAATTGCAGTTTTAATCATTAAGTTTATGCTGGGAGAATTGCATTTCATGGTAGAAAACGTGAATTGAGTACTTTTTATGCAATTAGATTCATAATGCGGTGGCATTTACGTAAGATTCTACGGAGCAGTTATACTGCTCCGTAGAATCTGGTACTATACAAACAATCTGGTACTATAGTACCAGTTAGCAGGTTGGCGGTGGGAATAGGAAAATGCTTTCCAGAAAGTTTTTCAGTGAAAACATTGTCCCTTGGTTATTTTCATCCATGTGCAATTTTAGCAAATTGGAACAAGGGGATACATTTATGCAGCTTTTATCGTAGCTTTATATCGGGACAATAAATGTTTCATATCCGAGGAAAACCTGAAAGATATTTCACTTTTAGTGTGTCCCTTTGGTTTCTCAAGCTCTGCGCTTGTGCCTCTTCTGAAACTGATTCGTTATTTTCGACGACTGTGAAGGGTCAGCTTGGTGAAATGCAGCTCTTGTTGGCGGATTCTGTTCCTGCGAAAACAGCCAGTTTGTAAAGTTTTTATTATAATTCATTGTAGCGAAACTTTTGCTCGGCCAAATAAGTACAAAAGGAGGGAAGAGTAGCTTTTACTGTTGATCTTTTTTAACTGAATTTCCCTCACCGCTACTGAAAAAATATTTTCAAACTATAGTTTGAAAGAAATGTTCATGATTTGATGTTATATTTTTTATAACTGTCATAAATATGCCTTGTCAATGCAAATTCTGTGAACTTATATTTTGCTTTGGCGAATAATGCTTAACAGTGTCCGTAGTCATAGCTGCTGAGATATTTTTTTTTTGTTCATGTGAGCTGTTTTCAGTTCGAGAATTTAGATATATTTTGAGAATGTGCAGTATTATGTCATCGTTCATTAATTGGAAAACAGATATATGAATCGTCTTTTAAAAGTACAATTCATGCATCTGTAATTTAAATTATTTTTTTCTGTTGCGCTTATTGACAATTTTCTGTTTAATGTATTCTTGCAACGCAAACAAACGAAAACTATTGAAATATTTCAACATAGTACAAACAATTTTTCAGTTGATCCGAACGGTGAAGATATTACCTTTTGTAATGACTCGCTATATGCTATGCCTTCAGTGCCATCAACAATGGCACAAGCAACTACCAGAATTCAGTTGGCTCATGACTATTTTTCATTTGCATGCTCAACTGCTCCTAATTGAGTACATATGTTTTTTATAAGACAAAAATGCAAAATACTTATGCAATTTTTTTACAGAAAAAGACGATAAAAGTCGACTTACGCATTAAAGTGAACCTCGAGTTTTCTTCGTTCGCAGGTTAGTCACGTGAAAACTGTGAGAATGTGAGCAAGCTTGGCGAGTCTCAACCTTTCTCATGTACTCACAGAAGTTGCTTACTGACCATGCATTCCATGAGCAGCTCCTTGCATGTCACCATGGTTCCACTCAGTTTTATATATTTAAAAAAAAAACAAAAGCTAATTCTGATAGTTCAAACTCGTCACCAAAAATCACCACATAAGAACCACAGCAAGTACAAATGCAAACCCACTAAAATGGTATTTTTATACAATTATGATTTACTTGCTTATCGAACATCATATGCAGGTTTATTCTTACAACTATTTTCTGTACACAGTCTCTGAAAAGCAGTGGCGCATCCACGGGGGAGCTAAGGGGCTTAAGCCCCTCCCAGAAGTATGGGAAAGAACCCCCTTGATAAAAACAAACTGCTTAAAATTGCGTCTTTTGAAAATTTGCTGAGAGATAGCTCCCATCCCCTTCCTTAATTTCAGTAAAATAACTTTAGTTTCATTCTCTAAGACTTCAAATTCGAAAACCTTCTGAAGGAGGGACACTTAGCCCCTCCCAGGAAGCAATCCTGGATACGCCACTGCTGAAAAGTGTCATACTTTGAAATTCTTGTGAAGTTTCGAGAAGCTGATTCCCGAACCTCTCAGGAGATTTGTCGTCGTTTGACGTTTCCATTTGAATCGCAGCCGGTGGCATTAGACCTGAACCAGTGCCAGGTTAAGGCACGGGCCCGGGACACTAAAAATTAGAGAGCACCCACATTTTTTCTTTTTGAATAGAGTGATTTCAAATCACAATATTATTAAATCTTGAAAAAAATTATATATATATAGATTGAAATTTTAATGTCTACTCTCTCCCGAATTCCATAGCCACCCCAGACTTACCGCTATTTTTGTACTATTAATACATTTTAAAGATATATACTAAATATTTTTAGTAATTTATTTCCTATTACAATCGGGCAAAGTTTGATGACATCTTAATGAAAATGAAATGCTACTAATATTGCAATATACAATACGCATTGTAATGTGAGAGATCGTCTAATTTGACAAAGTTGTAGCAATTTAAAGGAGCTAAATAATTTATTAATTTAACTACAAAGTAGAACATGCGGGGGGGGGGGAGACAAAATAAATATCGCACCCAGTGTCTTTTCGAGTCATAGTTAAGTCCTAACGTTATCGGGGATTTGATGATTGAGGTAATGATGAATGGATACTGTTATGATGATTTTCAAGCTGACTTGGAATAAATTGGGCAGACACTTCTTGTATTTTAGTTAAAAAAAATTTAACCATTGTTTTGGGTCTCAAAATTTTGTCTAGGAATCAATTAAGAAACAAGTACAAACAATACTTGGTTGTAAAGCAAAGCAACGCTGCATCAATTTGTTAAACAGTGTGAGTGGAGGAAAATGGCGCGACAAATAACGACAAATCTCTGATGTTTCTGACGACTAACAACTATGCAAAGTTGCCATCGGTGTTGTGTATTTTTTATTTTCGAGATCTGTATCTATTTTTAAGTGACAATAATGCCATGTTCCTTATAATCTACACTTGAAGAAGTTGGCTAGATTTTTGCTTCGTCATTTTTCTTTTACAAAGCTCCAAAATTGTTCGAAACTGTATCAGGTATGTTGTGTAGATTAACTTCCAGTTCTATTATGTCACGTGCCTTTTTAGTATACCACGTGGTGAGTATTCTATGCGAAAATATACCTCCTTTGGAAGCTCTTTTGTGAACCTAAAAGTACAATTGCGGGTGTGCAGTGAAGTCGGAGGCACTCTTTGGAAACGATTCGCAGCTTCAAGCAAAAGAGTGCTTCCCTTTGTCGTGCCCGAATGGGTTTCCGAATCCTTCAGGTTTTTGGCTGAAGCAAAGCTTCGACCTTAAGTGCCGCGGGGCCGCGTTTTAACTCGAACTGCTGTATTCTATTGACACTCTAAGTACAAACTCGCAAGTTTGAGTGATTACTCTCAAATCGATTCGGTGTGTGAAGCGTCAAAGCTGAAATGGAAATTTGAACAGCTAAACTTCGGAAAGATATATGCAATTATGTTTCTTATGCATGTCCTCAAATTCGTTGAAACTAAAACGTGCAAGATCAATAACCTAGACTAAACCTGTGTTCCGTTGTTTTTGGTTTGTTATTATAGATGGCCCTTCTCCAAGTTTGATTTTCGACTCATCTGCAAACTAGTATCCTTGTTTTGATCGATTCTTTTTGAAAATAATTGCGTCTACTCCCACCCAACTTTTTTCTTAGTAAGTTTTAATTTCCCGTATTTCTATCAGCCAGTTAAATAGTAACAATGCAATTAGTACACAAATATTGCAAGAAGTTGCAGTCAACTTGTTTTGAGGTTTCGAGGAACTCTTTTTTTTTGGATGTGAAGTCAACTGAAGTTGCAAATAGTTATTCTTAAAATTGCTGCAGGAGTGAAACAAGCGGTTCATGGTTTTGCGCTTTTCGCGAGTGTTTTGAACATAATTAAAAACGGCTTGGAACATTACTTGCCCAGATTTAGCTTGGGCTAATTAGTATATCAGGGGATATTTTTTCAGGAACCGTCTAAAACAGAACTCTACCTCTGTTCTCCAGACAACGGATACTCATTTTTCCCCGACTTCACTGCTCAACCGCCACTGTGACCGTCTTCCGGCCGCAGTCCCTGAAGACTAAGGGTCCCCCACACGCTCCGGAAAACCCGAATCCTTTCCTTGAGGAGGACCTCAAAGGAATTCCTCGAGGAAACCTCAAAATAGGGCGTCTCCACACGCTCCGGAAAATCCGAAGGCCGGTCTTGATGATTTCCTCGAGACGCAACGGGAATATACGAAGGCTGGTCTCTGGAGGAAAACCTCTTACCCACCCACACAGTGGAATCGACCTTGAGGAAACCCTCAGAGGAATTCCTTGTTTAAAACCTCAATAGAGAGGGGTCCGGAGATCCGCAGGAACACTCAACAGAATTCACCATACACACATGGAGGATTTCCTCGAGAAACTCCTTCGGGTTTTCTGCAGCGTGTGGAGGGGCCCATACTTTCTATCGAGATTCTGATTCGAGTTTTGTGACTGTAGAAAGTGAGACTACCGTATGTAACCACATTTCTGAGTCGAGTTGAGGTGTGTCCACCCCCACCCGGTGGCAGCCGGTTTTTCCGAGAACTCGGGCTGTGCGTCAGTAGCCCATCTACCTCTTCGTAGCTCTCAAAGTAAGAAAGAGAAAGTGACCAGAGTACAAATTCATATCTAACTCTGTTGACGCACCACTCATTTATTCATGAAGAAACTTGCAGACATATTTTGTAGACCCGATATATTTTTCGAAGGAGAGGCTATCTCTCTCCGCCGCCGTGAATTGGCAATGGCTCCGGATGACCATTTTGTCTTTCTTGTTAGTCCGTTGACATAAACTGTCGTGCTGTTAGATTGAATAAAGTAAGCTTATAAATGCGAACTTCTGTGATTTTCCTTTCGTTATAGAGTTAAGTAGTGTCTTTACATTGGGAACCCAAATATTTTCATCACACCCTCAGGAAGATGGAATAGTATTGTTGACTGGCTTAGAGAAAAACAAAATCTACCATTACTAGTTTTAATAAACAAAGTTTTTTAGAAGTTTTCTGATTAACTTCTAGTTTGGTCTTTCAATTGCTAGATTTTATTAAAACCCCACTTTTATGAGCATCATTATCTGCTATTGCCCTTTTTGTGACTGGCTCATTGGTACTTTTCAATTGAATTCTTTTAAAAAAAATCATCGCAAAAAAACTCTTTTTCCAATTCATGACCACATTATGAAATTCATTAAAACATACTTAAGTCTCACAGTGAGAAATCTCTCAGCAGTAGTACATCTGCAACGAAAACCCATTGTAACTTTAAGTAATTCCTAAAACTTAAGACGAAGCAGGATCTCATTTTGAACAGTGAAGGTCCTCGTACTGGCAGTTTGTAGCGGCTGCATAAGTTGATACAAAGAGCAGCTAAATAATGAACTTTTCTGAAATATAACTATGATCATTAAAATATTTCATCTAAAGCGGAATAATTGAACGCACCCAAAATGGTAGGTCTAGACTGAAACTTGCTATTGAATTGATGCAAAATTAAAAAAAAAAAAAAAAATCTTCGGCATTCAAAAAAAATATAATTTATAGAACCTTACAAAAGAACCTCACAATTGTGCTTGTAAAAGGAAAAAAACGGGTCAAAAAAGCTTACGTCAGTCGACATCGCCATTTATGTTTTATTTATTTATCTCTATTACAGTGAAATAAAAGCTTGAATGCATGAGTGAGCAGCAGATCCAACTCTTTATACTAATTTATTATTTAAATTTAAGCAGGACTTCATGTGCATTGAGCAATAAATTAATTTCAAGAAAATAGAAAACCATAACTTTTTCATTTAAGCGAAGCATTCGAAGATTGACAAGTTGTAGTACTGAAATATGAAGGAAGTGGTAAGGAAATTAAAAAAAAAAAAAAAAGAAAAATAATGCAGATAAATGCTGGGGAGACGGAATGCGCTACGTTTTGTTTTTCAATGATCGCCAAGCACTTAAAGTTAGATAAAAATAAGAAACAACTTTTGAAAGAACAAATAAAAGACTAAAACTTTTCAAGGCAAACATGTTTTGGAGGCACTTGCCTCCTTCCTCAGTGCCTAGCAAGTAAATGGAACGAAATACTGAGAGAGTTTAAATGCGAAAGTAGATGGACCAATCAGATCTCCACGTGTACTGAGGCAAGATTTGGCGTACTAGAATATGCAAATTTGAACTCGTCGATTAAGATTGGAGAAATATGCGGAACAGCAATAGATTCATTACAAAGATTATTTAAATTTTTGTGAATATAAAAGGCTTCCAGAAAATCTAATTCCCCTACAGTTAACCCATTTTATCCTGATTTAACTTAACGGGTGTCACAGACAGGTATATTTTGCGGGTAGTTTGTTCAACACTCATACATGTTAGTTGAATTGCAAAGTGTTATCTTTACGGGTTGACAAAGTATTTGATGTTTCTGGAGAAGTTTGAAAACATTTTTAAATGAAAGTTTTATTAGTTTGACACTATAAATATAAGTGTATCTTCATTCAACAGCTTTTTTCCAAACTAGTTTTGTGTATTTTGAGTCTGCTCAATTAAATCAAAACGAAAGCGATTTGTGTTAATTTTCTATAACTTAATTTGCCTGCAGTGTGCAATAAAAATTCTGATGTTGATTTGAAGCAATCAAAATTAAATGTGTAGTATAAGTGAGGTAGCTATTCGCCTTGGCTGGTAAGCAATTATTAACGTAAAGCAGAAAAATAAAGTAGAAACGTAAAATGGATTACATAGTGTTCCTATGGAAAGTATCCGGATTTTCGGTTTCGGTAGCGTTTTACGCTGATGTGGAGCAGGGCCCTACTCAGCAATTTATTTGCCACCGTGTGATTAGGATATCTGATCTTTCCCCTCTAATTTTTGCTGTCTGAAGCGTACCAGAAAGTCTTATGAAACCTTTTGTTTGAAACAACCAGTCATATAATTCGTTAAAAAAAATGCTAAAGTCAGTGTTTCAGAGAAGAAACTGCGAAAGGATGAATCCCCCCCCCCCATATGAATCTGTTAACTGGTGTTTCCCTTGCATTTTTTTAAAAAAAAATTGCAAAAAAAAGAAAAAAAAAATCATTTTTTAATTTTGATTTTTAAATACAAGGAAATGAAACAAACAAAATATGTAGGTTTTAAGTTGAATTTTTAAATTTTTATACGTGTAAAATTATTTAGTTTCACTCGAGTCTTCTCGGGATAATAACTACCTGCAACTCATACGGGCCCGAGATAACTCGGGATAATCAGGCAAGCGGTTAATACAGGTTAAGGAAAAGCAAAGATGGATGGTCCTTCCCCGTTGCCTTGCCAATCCTCGACTATTTTGATAAGCCATTTCATTCCTTTAGTTCAGTCTCCTGATTTCGGCGTATACCTCAAGGATCAAGGGGTATCGACTCTATATCAGAGATGTGGCATTTAATCTTGCACTAGAAGTTTGTATTTTTTTACTCGGGAGAATCTCGTCAACAACACTGGGGAGAAAAAATAAAATGTTTGTTTCTGTCATGGTACCCGGTGTATAAAGACAAATATCGCTTCATCCTGTAGCTAGAGTTTGTGTCTGTCTGTCTTGTTAAAAGGGTGATTCTCAATCATGGTCAAAAGAGAGAAGAAGATAGAGCAAGGCACTGTCAAACTTTACAAACCATGTTTGAAAAAACAATAAAATTCTTTTTACAATGATGTGTCTGTTTTTAATTTTTTTTCACTCACTGGTGGTCCTGAGTTTTTTTCTTTGTTGCTTTCTGACAGAGGTTTTTTTTTAAATACTACTGGGGGAAAAAAAACAATGACAAAAATTCAATGAGTTATACCGTTCATAAGCCAGGGCTAAGGCAGAGCTGAAGCAAATAGACTCACAGCTCGATCATAGCATCCTGAGACTGTAGCTTCGTCCTTATTCTGGACTCATCAGCCAGGAATAGCCAATGATCGAGCTGGAGGCAAAAATCCTCTTTTTGTAGCTAAGATTGCCAATCTCAGGATGCTATGATCGAGCTGTGAGTGTATTTGCTTCAATAACTAATAGGCATTGGGTCTTTTTAATACGCTTTTATTGGTTCCACATGTGGGTTTGTTTGTTTATTTGTATGTATGTATGCAGTAACTATTAATAAAAGATAAAATTCACGTTCTTTGCACAAAAAAAGTAATAAATTTACTACTAATATTATTACTTCACACACTCCAGGGTTCCCCGTACCTACCAGAACTCGTGGGTTAACCGGGATAGGACCCTGAAGAGTGCTCTGTTCTTTTTGAACCAGAACCAAGGGTCGAGCAAATCCTTGGCCCATCACCCCCAGAGGTATCATCTCACTTTGGAGGACTTTGTGACACGACATTTTTAACGTCCCCCCAGCCACCATTAATCAAGACGGTGGATCTTTGATCGGTTGCGGATCGAACCTGGGTCCCTCCGGTCACGCCTTACCGATCGGGCCACCACGGCCCGCCTTCATTTGACACCAAAATTGCAAGCACTCTTTATCATATGGGTACTAATGACTAGAACCTAAAATTTTGAACTGATGGATCTTTTTTTTACAAATACAGAGGTGAAAGGGATAGTCTGGATTTCTTTATGTTATGTTTACGAACACAGGAGGAGGAGGGGGGGGGGTGATAGAGATACTGTCTAATCTTTTATCGTAAAACCTTCCTCGCTTTTGCGCATGCCTGAGGTCTCTTTGGATTTCCTCAAAATAGGGGAGAAATGCGACGTAACATTCAACAGGAAGTAAGAAGCGAAAGAACCGGCAAGTGCGTCTCCTTATCCTATCACCCCTTTTTCAAATGGAAGCAATCGAGACTACCAGGCGCGCAATACGCAGGCAGACAGTAGTCAGGATTTTTTTTCTTTGGCTATAATGTTTACAAAGGGGCCACGTGGGCCTAGAGGTAGAGTAGTCTCCTCGTAAGCAAGTGGTAGCGGGTTCGAGTCCCGCCTTGCCCATGGATGTTATTTCATCCTCTCTGTGCCGTAAATCTGTCCTGTGTTTGTCAGGAGGCAAGGCGCATAGTACGCAGTCCTCATGTATGTTGAAGCTGATGGCTTCTGGAAAAAAAATGTTTACAAACACACAAATGGGAGCGATAGGAGTAGTCTCGTTTTTTTTTTTTTTTCAGAGGTCATGTTTACAAATACAAAGGGGGAAATGGGAGAGACTGGATTTGTTGTGTCAGATGTTAGGCTTACAAACACACAGAAGGGGACTGGAATCAGTTTCGATGGAACAAATTTCGCACTGTATCAGAATTCGTCATAAGCCTTTCATGCTGTAACGACATTTGTTTATGAGAAAGCTAATCTCCCCTCACATCGCTCCTGTCTATACAGAGTACGTGTCCTCGGAAAACGAATGACTCCCTTTCGCCGGCATCCCTCGCCTTATCTGTTTGTGGTCAGAGTTCATCCCCGATAACGCGCCGCGTCACAGTGCACTAGTGTGCCTGTCCTCAGAGGCGAGGGAGATGTCGGCCGCGACGGAGGTGTTCAAGTTGCTCGTCCATTCTGCGAAACAGGTGGTGCAGGTGGTCGCCAACGGAGAGAGGGTGGTGTGTGGCGAGGCGGCGAGCCGTTTGGCGATCTTAGAGCAGAAGGATGGCACTGGAATCAGCATCGTTGTCGACAGGTACCGCGAATTTGGAGATAATTAATACGCTTTTATTTGTTTCACGTGTGGGTTTGTTTGTTTGTTTGTTTGTTTGTATGTATAGGGGCCGTGGTGGCCCGATCGGTAAGGCATCGGACTCGTGTCCGGAGGGACCCGGGTTCGAACCCAGCCGATCAAAGATCCACCGCCTTGATTAATGGTGGCTGGGAGGCGTTAAAAATGTCGTGGTCACAAAGTCCTCCAAGTGAAACGATACCTCTGTGGGTGCTGGGCCCTAGGGTTTGCTCGACCCTAGGTTCTGGTTCAAAATTAAGAACAGAGCGCTCTTCAGGGCCCTATCCCGGTTAAACCACGAAGCTGTGGTAGGTACGGGGGACCCTGGAGAGTGTGAAGTGTTTGTATGTATGTAATTCTGAATAAAAGGTAAAATCCACGTTTTTTACAATTTTTAATGTAATGTATTTAATGCTATTATTAATACTAAAGGCTAAACTATATTACATGTTGATGTACTATACGTGCACGTAAACTTAGCGGATATTCAATAGCTTTGGAAATCAGAGGGAAATTTGTTAGAGTATGATGAAAAATACAGTTTAACCTTCAGTATTAATAATATTATTATTTATTAAGTATATTATTTTTATAATGTTAAAGAACGTGAGACTTTTATCTTTTAAAAATTGACTCTAAAAGCGTATTTTTTTTTGTTTTTTAAAAATATAGTTTAGATTATTCAAGGGTTCATTAAGTAATTTCGAGGTTTCTTTTTTTCTAGGATAAATGGGGAGCCTTGTTAACCCCAAGAGTGGTTCGTAGCCTGGTACTGGTAGACTCCCCTCCCCCCAATTAATGCAAAAATTTAATTATACTAATAAATTTAAATAATCAATGTATTCACGATCCACCTCTTGTTTGCGTATAAAGTACAACGTATGTCCCTGTCTTCTTCTGTGTGTTTACTGTTTGTAGAGCAGACCAGAAGTGGCGTATCCAGAAATTAAATTATTAAATTTGGAGGAGGTAGGGGGGGGGGGGAGTGCATATCGTCATCGTGAAAAAAGAAGTAATTTCTAGAATTTACAACACTTAGGGAACACTAAACAAATACTTCAGCATCTTCCTTCTTCGATTTAAACGGCTCAATTACGAAATTTTATTTATAACAAAAACTACAAAAATGAATATCAATTAAGAATGATAGAGATATCTCAAGAGCAAACATTCACACAATACAGACTCGATGAAATATTCATATGCTAGTATATCCGCGGAGGAGATAAAATTTTAATTCGAATTACTATTATATATTGTTTAGACTCTATGAAGCCCGTTACTTATGGAGTTTTCTTCTTTTTCCCCCCATTTGTTAATAAAAAAAAAAGTAAATAAATAAATAAAATAAATAAATAAATAAACGACCAAATTGCTTGAGCTTTAAGTTGTAATTCCATTCAAACAGCAAAAGCGAGCTTTTTTCTTCCATAGATTAAATTTATTCTTTGTGTCCAGTTTCGCAGTTAATTAAACAGGAGTTATTCTCATTTAAGTATGTTCTCACTAAAATGTTATCCTAATGTACAAACATAATAAAATAAAGACATTGTTGAAAATAAGTTGTATTTAATTAACAGATAATTAGCTATTTCATTAACACATTAGCTCGAAGAAAATAGATTTAAATAATAATACCATGAAATTAGGTGTAATACTGGACACATTTTAGCTATAATCATAATTAAAAAATACTTTTTGTGTAGAGGGGGGGGGGAGGATGGTAAAAACTGTCTTGTTTTGTTGTTGATATTGAACAGTTTTTATTTATATAAATATTTTTTATGGGAGTTTTAATTCATAAACTGGTAGGGGTGAATTGATACACATGTTAAAATTTTAATGTTTTTCAATTTAACCTTTAATAATCTTGGCAAACTGAAGTAATATGGATGGAAATGTGTTAGAGAACTGATAGTTACTGTCAAATTAAGCTTTTATTTTCTATACCAGAAAACGTATGATTTATCAAAATTAGAAAATACATTTGAACTGATGAAAGATTAAAAATGATTTTAAGAAAGTGCTTAACAATTGAGAACAAAGATTTAATGTGTATGCAAGTCACTCATGTCGCCCCCGAAAGCTATAATGCTTCTAAAATGAACAGATGTTCGCATGTTGCGGCTCGGCTTTAGTGTTTTCGTATAACATCTTGAAAAGAGGGAAGTTGCTTCTTTTATTTCTTGAAATCTCCAGGTCCAGAAAGAACATCCATGCCAGAGCATGAATTCGAACCCAGAACCTCCCCATCCGCGTTCAGACCAACAGACAAGGCGGTGGGAGATAGCTTCTTATTCGTCCAAAACAACAATGATTCAGCTTCAATATGAATGAAAGTTTTTTTTTTGCCCCTTTTTCCCTAAAATTATCTCTGACGAGTAGTGTATTTAAAATGCTAAACACCATACCTGGTTCCAAAAAAAAAAAAAAAAAAGGTGAAAAATAAGTTGCTAGGTATTGTTATGTTTGTACAAGCTCAATTTTTCAAAAATGTTATTACTGTAAATTTAAAATTAAATAAATGTATTTAAATTAAAAATTCATTATTTCGTTATTAATATGGTTGAACAGTAGGGTGAGTCGAAAAAATCGATTTTTTTATTTCGAAATCGCATTACCTCTCAAAAGTTGTGGTTTAGTATCCACAACTTGGGAAAAATAAGAAAAAAAATCTAAGTTGACGTCTTCGGTTCGCGCATGAGGCTCAAAGTTGGAAAAAAATATGTTAAAAATGGAAATTTTCAAAAAGAAAAAAGAAAAAAAAAAAAACTGTAACTTTTTATAATGCAAATACCATAAGCTGTAAATATTTTGTGCATTTTTAATCTAAAAAAATATTTTATAGCTTTTACATACGATCTTTAGTTTGCACATCAGCCTTAAATTGGGCTAAAATCGTCCACAATGTCAAATTTCGAAAATATCGATTTTTTTTTATTTCGAAATCACATTACCTCTCAAAAGTTGCGGTTTGGTATCCAAAATTTGGGAAAAATAAATAAAAAATCTAAGTTGACTACTTCGGTTCGCGCATGAGGCTCAAAGTTGGAAAATATATGTTAAAAATGGAAATTTTCAAAAATAATTTGAAAAAAAAGTAATTTTTTTTTCTGTCGAAACTGCTTTAAATGTTAGTAGATAACATAAGTTGAACCCAAAAAATTATATATAACTTTTAGAAGATACATTCTGTTTGTGCATAAGGCTCAAGATATGAAAAAAAACGTCAAAAACTGAACCAGAACGCAGTGTCCTGCGGCCTGTGCCGGTATATTTTTGTTCTACAGCCGACTTTTCTAGACATCACACATATTCCAGGAGACAGTTCAAAGTCCCTGCAGTCTTCACTCCTTTGGTTGTCACTTAGTCAGCTAGACTCGCCAAACAAACAGCATCTTTAATTAGCAACTGAAAGTGAATCAAAAAGTGCAGCGTGTTTAGCTTTGGGTGAGTTTTTTTTTGTAACTTTATAGCATATTTTTATGCTCAAGTTTTGTTATACTGTTCTCCGTTCTCCGAATAATAAATAATGAAACCCCGGAAAACTTCTAAACGTGTAATTATTTGTCCGTTTTTTGGTGTATCGAAAGGGTTAAGTCAAAGTGTTTTAACCACATGTGCAGATGTGTTGTTAGCTTGCGTTGAAGAAAAATCGCAATCTGTAAAAGGCGAACCTTTTTCAAGGATTTCAGATTGCATAGCTCATAGAAGAAATTTACTGCAAAGCTTCTATACCAACGGTCAGTCATGTACGTATTGTAAAATTGATAAAGGATTACCATAATACTACGCTTTGAGAAAGTCATTTAGTCGTGATAAAGATAAATTGAACTTCAAGACAAAACTCAATCATTTTGTTAATTAAGCGAAGTTTTGACGTTGCTTCTTTCAAGTGTGCAATGAATTTTTCGTGTTCTTGTGCTAAAAAGCCAATCTCTTGTAGATGTACACTATACATCTGTACATTGGTATAGAACGCACATTGGTATTACCACTGTACATTGGTATAGAAGCTTTGCAGTAAATTTCTTCTATTTAAGCAGATATGCAATCTGAAATCCTTGAAAAAGGTTCGCCTTTTACAGATTGCGATTTTTCTTCAAAACAAGTTAACAACACATGTGGGTAAAAACACTGACTTAACCCTTTCGGTGCACCAAAAAACGGACAAACAATTAAACGTTTAGAAGTTTTCCGGGGTTCCATTATTTATTAGTCGGAGAACGGAGAACAGTATAACAAAACTTGAGCATAAAAATATGCTATAAAGTTACAAAAAAAAAAAAAAAAAACTCACCCAAAGCTAAACACGCTGTACTTTTTGATCCACTTTCAGTTGCTAATTAAAGATACTGTTTGTTTGGCGGGTCTAGCTGACTAAGTGACAACCGAAGGGACTGCAGACTGCAGGGACTTTGAACTGTCTCCTAGAATATGTGTAATGTCTAGAAAAGTCGGCTGTAGAATAAAAATATACCGGCACAGTGCCGATGTAGTGCGTTCTAGTTCAGTTTTTGACTTTTTTTTTTTTGAGCCTTATGCACAAACAGAATGTATCTTCTAAAAGTTATATGTATATTTTTCGGTTCAAATTATGTTATCTACTAACAATTTAAATCAGATTCGAGTAGAAAACAATTACTTTTTTTTTCAAATTATTTTTTGAAAATTTCCATTTTTAGCATATATTTTCCAACTTTGAGCCTCATGCGCGAACCGAAGGAGTCAACTTAGATTTGTTTTTATTATTTTTCCCAAATTTTGGATACCAAACCACAATTTTTGAGAGGTAATGCGATTTCGAAATAAAAAAAATCGATATTTTCGAAATTTGACATTGTAGGCGATTTTAGCACGAAGGAGTCAACTTAGATTTGTTTTTATTATTTTTCCCAAATTTTGGATACCAAACCACAATTTTTGAGAGGTAATGCGATTTCGAAATAAAAAAAATCGATATTTTCGAAATTTGACATTGTAGGCGATTTTAGCCCAATTTAAGGCTGATGTGCAAACTAATGATCGTATGTAAAAGCTATAAAATATATTTTTTTAGATTAAAAATGCACAAAATATTTACAGCTTATGGCAGTTGCATTATAAAAAGTTACAATTTTTTTTTCTTTTTTCCTTTTGAAAATTTCCATTTTTAACATTTTTTTTCCAACTTTGAGCCTCATGCGCGAACCGAAGACGTCAACTTAGAATTTTTTTCTTATTTTTCCCAAGTTGTGGATACTAAACCACAACTTTTGAGAGGTAATGCGATTTCGAAATAAAAAAATCGATTTTTTCGACTCACCCTATGAACAGCTATACATTTTGTACTGAATTAAAAATGCATCACCCGTCAATGTTACAATAATCATGGGACGCGGGAGCGTCCCGCCCCGCCAAGAAAACCAAATACAAGCCGCCAAGAAATTTCCGTCGCCAATAAAAATGTAAAAGAGCGACAAGGACTGTTTACGCGAGTAACCAAACCGGGGTTTTCACCCCTCTGTATCTCAGCCCCATAAAGATCCTTAGAGTTCATTTTTGGTATACTCAATCTCCAGCGGCCCCTGACGGCACATACTAAAGCAAAACATCCAGGACCCTCAGGGGGAGGGGTGATATATGTTATAAAATCGCTATTTTTTGCACTTTTTAAAAACTGTTTGACAGGGGTCCAGACTAAACGGTAACTCGGATTGAGTTCTCATTTTGCACCCACATTTATTTTGTCCCAAAGCTCGGCATAGGGGGTTTTTCGACCCCCACCCCCTCCCCCCTCGTTTTTATTTTTCGTATCTTTTCCCCCCGGGGGTCTTTAGTGTTGATTTTTGATATGAATATTCTCGATGAGACATTGAGGACGTTTTCCCAAAATTTACCCCCCGGGGTCATCGCACCCCGGAGTTATTAATGCTTAAACTTGGTCCGATTTCTATCTACTAGCTCTGTTCAACATCTGAGCATTTATGTTGTCATTGTTGGGCGGCGAGGAAAGAAAACTCAATGATTGAAATTTCATCTGTTGCCAGTTTCTATTTGTTAACAAATAAAATATTTGTAATTGATTTTATTGCATAAGGCTTTTAAAAGGGATCTTCAATTTAGTTCATTTTAATATGAGATCGGCAGTAAGGGTTGGGGTTTTTTTGTTTAAACTTTTAATTTAATCGTATTATTGTTAGCAACTAGCTTTGTTTTGCGTCGGTTCGGGTGGTACATTGTGATTGATTTCAAATTTATCCTAGACTGAAGAAGATCCTTGAACTTTTGCACCAAATGCATGCCAAGAAAACCACATATGTCGGACCGCCAAGAAAAATATTGAAGGGAAAGAAAACATGCAAAATAAATTTTGAAGAGAAAAAAAAAAAAACAGGCAAAGAAATAATATTAATGCAAAAACATGTGATATCTCCCCAAAAACAACAGTGTTGTAAAAAAATCCCCCGCCAAGAAAACCTTAAATACTCAGCCTTAAAAAGTTATGATATCGAGTTCTCCCGCCAAGTTTGTGCCAAACTACAACTAACCTGTATGTATAGTTCTTTTAAATTGTTTTCAGTCCTGCCAGGCGGGAAGTTTTTACTCATTAAGCAACCACCTCACAAGACAAAGCTTCCCGCCTGGCAAAACTGAAAACAATTTAAAAGAACTATACATACAGGTTAGTTGTAGTTTGGCACAAACTTGGCGGGAAAACTCGATATCATAACTTTTTAAGGCTGAGTATTTAAGGTTTTCTTGGCGGGGGATTTTTTTACAACACTGTTGTTTTTGGGGAGATCTCATTTACAGCGGCAATTGCGTTGGAGCCCAAGGTATTGTTGTATCCAAATTTTATTGTGTTAAACCAGAATGCTTTTGAAAATAATATTACAAAGAAAGTTTAACTTTACAAGAGATTGTTTCATGCAGTAGGACGATGACAGATTCGTGGCGGACCTGCCTTTTGGAAATGTAAGTGTGATGAAGGATCCGATTTATCAGGCCCTCTTAAAAAAAGGAGGGGTGTGGGGAGGGTCGAGCAAAATCGATCTTTGGACATCAGAAAAATGTGAAATAAAAACCGATTTGTTTATCATGGTTTATTGATGAAAATTGTCTTTTTATTCAACAAGTGTTCATAGTGCCGTCGTTTCTGTTTATACCGAAGTCAAAGGCATTAAATATAAAAATTTAACATTCTCCACTGCGAAAAATAAACTGTTGTTTTTGCTGTATTGTAAAAGGCACTGTAATAAACTAAAACTAGCAATTTTACAGTTTAGTGCCGTAAAATTTAGCTGCATTAGACTGTAAAAACAGCAGTATAATACTGGCAGCAGAGGTTCCAGTTTAAAACTGTAAAATGCACGGTAATAAACTGTAAAGTTACCGTCACCAGGTAGTTTTTTTTTTTTTTTGTCGTGTCTATGACTTAGCCGAACCAAATAACTCCATGGATCCATATAACTGCTTTTGCGATTTGTTGGATGTTATCGTCATAAAGGTCTACGAGTGACAGCAATACACCAATTTCTCTCAGGTTCGCACTTATTGCTGGACACTCAAAGATATGACAAGGTGTAAGCTGTGTATCTGGGCAATTGCAACAGTTTCTATACACCCTTCTACCCTCTCCATCCATCTTCATGCCCCTGTGATGGCCGGTTCTCAGATTGGTTATAGTTTTTGTTATTGGTCGACTTGCATTTATTTCACAAAGCTGGTGTTTCACTTGGATTGATTTATCTCTAAGTTTAGATTTCGCTATTGCGTTTGCATCAGGTAGTTCTTTGGGATGTATTTTACAAAGGTTTTATGGTCATTTTAGAACGGGAACGATTTTTTAAAAATGTCTGAAAAAGTATTATCTGAATCAAATACATGGAAGCGTAAAACTTTAATGAGTAATATCTTAGTTTGAGATCGACTGCAGCTATCACTTTTGCGATTAGCACGGCAGTATTATGTTGCAGCCATCATTTCGCTGTCAACAAGCGTGACTGTATGGTAAAACCCCTGTGAGTAAAGGAAATTGTTCGTCTCTTCTCATCTAGTTCTGGCAAAATCCACGACCTCGGAACCGACGAAGCCATCACTGAGAAATACAAAGGTGCCCGATTTCTGAAGAAAATCAATGCGGAAGGAAAGTGCATCTTGCCAGGTAAGAAACCAATTTGAATGATGCAATACACCACCATCTCTTTCATTCCATCCATGGGCTGCAGTTTCGTGCTTATTATGCCCTCATCAGCATGGAATAGAAATTAAACGAGCTTGAGGCAAAAATCCTCTTATAAAGCAAAGAAAGCCGACAAAACTGGTAGCTAAGGTGAAATGAGAACATCAGCGAGCGACCGCACTTGGGAACGGCACAGCTCGTAAATTTTGAGGCAAAGCTCGGGTGTAAACAGTAGGGATGCACCGATTAATCGGTAGTACCGATTAATCGGCCACTTTGCCGATTATTAATAATCGGCAAATTTTAACCGATTAATCGGCCGAAAAATTATTTTTTTTAATATTATTCTTTAAAGTATACCTTAACTAAGAAACTATGAGAAATAATTTTATAAACAGTCATAATAATCCTCACAGTTGATATAAAATGTTTAATAAATAATTCTCCTACTTTGAATAAATATCATAGACAATGTTGCAACATTTTTCATGTGATGATAGTTATCTCCTTAGCACAGTGCTTTTAAATAATTTTTAGTTTTCACAAAGAATAAAAGTCTTAAATTAAGTTGCTACCAATTATTTAAAAAATTTAATTAAAAGTACTCCTAAATTGGAGTGCTACCCACAGACTCCCCCCCCCCTATTTTTTGAATTTTTATGTCCAATTAAAATAATTAACAATGTGTTAATGTAATAGAATTGACAATAATATGAAAATTGGTTCTAAGAAATTTGATAAATTAGTGAAATTATTTTGTGAAAATTAGGAAATTGGAAAAAAATCAACATTCAGAAATAAATTACTTACTATCTCCAAACTCGAAATTCTATAAGAGAGAAAAAACAGTGATGGGAAAATTGATAGCATTAAAAACAATCATTCTTACCATAAATCGGCTCTGCCGATTAATCGGCAGATTATCAACAGCCGATTAATCGGTAATCGGTAATCGGCCAATTTGCTTATCGGTGCATCCCTAGTAAACAGGCCCGTCAATTAGGGAGAGGCAGGGGGAGTCAATTGCCTCCCCCTGACTTTGGGAAATCAATGTATTGGCATATAAGTGGGCTTGGTTTTTGCCACTTTTTGTAAATTTTACATTGTGTATGCACCCTTTGCCCCCCCCCTGGAAAATTTCAAAATGACATCCCTGGGTGTAAAGCAGTAAGTAACCGCCCCCAAGCCACTCTCCTTGCCCTGTAAGAGGATTTTTGCCTCCAACTCGTTTAATTCCTATTCCATGCTGATGAGGGCATAACAAGCAAGAAACTGCAGTCCATGGGTGGAATGAAAGAGCCGGTGGTGTATTGCTTGCTTCTGACTTAAGGGAGGTCACTTACTTCCTTATACAGATCCTTGAGTTCATCGATGCTGGTTCAGAGCGATTCCTTTTTTCGCTCAATTAAACATAGTGTAGTGCTATTATAATAACTTTGATAGTAGGCAAATAGACCAAGAAATCTTTGGCAAAGCAATAACCTTTAGACAGTGTAGAGCGTAACTTTTATTTTATGTGACGTGAGGTGTCAAATTGAAAGTGGGCCGTGATAGATCTATCGGTAAGACGTCGGACTCGTAACCGGAGGGTTCCGGGTTCGATCCCAGCCGTTCAAAATTCCACCGTCTTCACTGATGGTGGCTGGAGCACGTTAAATATGGGCTGCAAAGTCCTTCGACTGAATCAATGCCTCAAAGGCCAGAAGTTTGTTCGGCTCCTGGTCTGGATCAAAAAAAAAAAAAAAAAAAAAAAAAAAAAAAAAAAAAAAAAACGAAAAAGAAACGCTCTTTAAGGCCCCATTCAATCGGTTAAACCACTGAACAACGTGTCTTCCTCTATGTTTGAAAAAAATTCGGTAATTTATAGGCAAGAAAAACTGTGTTTCCTTTATTAAGGTTCTATAATTTCATTATTAAGATCTTCTTATAGCCTCATATATTTTTATAGCGCAGGCAAATCGGAGCTTTGCCCAGGAGACAAAACCTTCCCCCATTGCAAATAACTGGGTTGAGGGTACCTTTTCATCGCTGTAGCTGATTTCTCCACTTTTCTTCAACATATTTATTGGTAGGCTAGAATCGCTATTTTTAGATTTCGATGTTGGAATTTTTTCTGAGAAAGCCCGCGAACCTTCCCAATTTCCTTGAAATAACCCGAAAATTACATTTTTAAAAGCTAAATTTTGGAAATTTTTTAAGAGCAAACCAGAACCCCAATGTCTCCAGAGATAGATTAAAATTTACTACAGTCGACGCTCGTTATAACGACCACACGTTATAAAGACCATCCCAATATAACGATCGGTGAGCAAACCCCCAACTGTATCACAATATACTCCGTGTTCTACCTCTTACAGCGACCACTCGTTATAAAGCCCGTTTTCTGCAGGACGGAGACGGTCGTTATATCGAGCGTCGACTGTACCGTTAAAAAAAATTTGGGAAGGAGCACTAACCTTACCCTTCTCCTCGCGTTTCCAAAAATGGTCTCAACTCGCAAGTTTTAGCGTCAGTTTTGAAAACTTCCCCTCATTCTGTACACTCCCCCGTATCCTACGCTACAAGATAGTGAATATAACTACTTTTTAAGACTTCAATTTCGAAAATTTTTAGGAGCGATCCCACTATCCTACCTATGACGTCTCCAAAGGTTATATAAATTAACCTCATATATTTTTCCTCCCTGTCTTAATGTATAGAGTTTAAAGGAGGTTGGCAGCTTTTCATCCACTGTTTTGCATGTTAACAGAAAGAAATATATACACTGGTTATTAAAAATTAAGGAAAAATCACAAAAATGACGATTACTCAAGAAGTTAATTGTAGATTTTTATGAAACTTGGGTACATTGTACAACACATAGTAAGGTTATAAAATAACATAAAAAGAAATTACCAGACAATTATGGTATTATAAAAAATAATGCACTTACAAAATGAACAAATTTGAGGTGGCAGTGTGATATTGGGGAAGTACCTTCAACATGGTATATGATCCCCTCTAACAGCAATACAGCACCAGCAGCGATGCGTGATGCTGTCAATTATTCGGTCTATTAATTCTACAGGAAGCAAGAGCCACTGATCTTGCAAAGCAATAGCAAACGTGGCAAGGATTTGAAGGGGTGGTTTGAGGGCAGCAATACGTCTCCCTAAAGCGTCCCAAACGTACTCGATAGGGTTCAAGTCCCGGGAACGAGCTGGCCACTCCATGCGCAGAATTGTAGCGTCTTTCAGATAGTCGTCTATGATGCGAGCTCGGTGTGGTCTTGCATTATCGTCCTGTAGCAGGAATGCATCATCTATTGCCCCAGCTTATGGGCAAACATAAGTATCAAGGATGTCATCCCTATAAATTTGAGCATTAACGGTTCCCCTGGGAAAGACATGGAGGTCTGTGCGTCCACCCAAAGGGATGCCATCCCAAAACACAGACACTGCCTCTTTCGTATGCACCTCTATAGCGAATGTTTGATGGATGATAACTGGTTCTAAGTTCCCTCCATATCAAATGACACCTACTATCACTTTCTAGACTAAATCTAGACTCGTCCGTAAAGAGTACAACCTTTCATTGGTCATGCGTCCAATGAACATGTTGTCGTGCCCACTGCAAATGGTCAGTCCTATGGCGTGATGACAACGGCACGCAAATAACTGGTCGTCTCGCATACAGACCACCTTCGTGAAGCCTTCTACGCACGGTAGAAGTTGACACCAACCTTCCGTTGGCTGCAGCCAGGAAGGATCTGAGAAGAGTCGGAGTTGCAAATCTACACCTGCGTGCATATAACCTCAAATATCGGTCATCGGCGCCCGTCGTAGCTATTGGCCGTCCCTGACTGAACCTCCTGGATGCCGAACCTGTGGTTAAAAATTGGCTCCAATGTCTATGAACTACAGAAGGACTCACATTTAGCCACCTGGCAACTTCTGTTTGACTTTGTCCTGCCTCTAGTCTCCTAATAGCTCTGCATCTTAGTTCTGCAAGTAAATGATGCCTAGAAGTCATAGCTACGAGTTGGCTATCTCAGATTTCTTTTGGTAGTGTCACGGCGAAATTTATAGGCTTGCTCTCAAACGTGGTTTTTTAAGCTCCTTGAAGATGACGTACTCCGATTGCAGCGCCACTAATTTGCATAACATAGTTTTACTCAGCAACTCTTACTTTGCAACATATCCAAATTTTGTATGATTTGGATTATTTTTCAGGGAGTTATTGGATTTAACATTGTTGAATATGTACAAAGGGATGACGTATTTTTGAAAAAAAAAAGGGAGTTATTGGGATTTTTGTGATTTTTCTTTAATTTATGATAACCAGTGTAGTAGAGAACAGAGTTGTATTTTGCTACTCCTTATAATTTTAATGGTTAAATCAACATTTTATTTTAGATTTGTTTTGCTATGAAATCGCATTATTTACATTACTATTGCCCTGACGTTTAACAGTTTCGTATGTATTGTTTTGCCTGCTATGATAACGTAAGTGTATAATTGTGTATGCATAAGCATTCTTGCACTAAGCGTACCTTTTAATTGCTAATTTTAAACCAAATGGATGGTCTTGAAAGCTTGAAATTATATTTGTAGGGTAACATCCCATAAATTCCAGTTAAGTGAAATCGAGATATCGAGTGCAGGCTGTAGTTTATAAGTGTAAAAGTACCGGACAGAGACTTATTACAATAATTTTCTTCTTTGCTGTATTTGCTCTTTATGGCTTCCTTTTTTTTTCTGTTGCAGGTCTTGTGGACGCTCATACTCATCCCGTTTGGGTTGGAGACAGAGTAAACGAGTTTGCCATGAAGGTAAGAGCTTTCCTTGTTCATTGAGTAATCTCGGAACAATTCTGCACAGACAGAACTAAAAGAACTTTCACACTTCAACAAAAAAAAAAAAATGATCTGTTGTTCTTAGAGTACAATACTGACAGCCGAGGTTCCAATTAAAAGCTGTAAATGCACAGTAATGAACGGTAAAACTAGCAATTTTACAGTTTCTTGCAGTAAAGTTAGAAATTGTACAGCTTATTACTGTAAAATTTAGCTGTATTATGCTGTAAAACCAACTGTATAATACTGAAAGCCGAGGTTTCAGGTTAGAACTGTAAAATGCACGGTAAGACACTGTAAAATTAGCAATTTTATAGTTTAGTACTGTAAAATGAACAATTTTACAGTTTAGTACTGTAAAATTATCCATTTTACAGTTCATTACGCTAAAGTTAGCAATTTTAGAGCTTATTACTGTAAAGTTAGCAATTTTTACAGTTTATTTCTACAAAATTAGCTATACTGTACAGTAAAAACAACATTCATTTTTTTTACAGTGCAGTTGCTTCCAGCTGGTCGCAATGATTAGTTCGCTTGTTTCGACGAGTGAGGCCCAAATAATAAAAAATCGTCCAACTGAATCCTAAGCAATTTCAAAGCGTTACCCTTTTAAATCTACTTTTGCGCTACAATTTTTCGAAATTTTATGTCTGAGTAATATAGTAAGAGCTGGAGTTTGGACTTTTCTGTGTTTCTTTATAAATGTTGTCAGCTGCTAACAAGGCCTACCGAAATCGATCGTTTTTACTTCCTTTTACGTGGTAAAGGAAGTATTGTGATCGCAAAAAAAAAAAAAAAAAAATCACTCAAATTTGGGTCAAAATTTTGATTTTGCTCACCGCTGAATGAGTCGTGTTTTCGACCTGTCAGCACGCGCATATGTACTTGCCAACATATAACCAGCCAAAAAATCATTTTCGACCACCCCCGAGTTAATTACGACGAGTTTTCTCGTGACGTCTGTGTGTACGTATGTGCGTATGTATGTCGCATAACTCAAAAACTATATGCCGTAGAAACTTCTAGCTTGCTATGTAGGCTCTAAGGATGGTCTAGTTGTGCACCTCCCCTTGTGGTTGCATTGAAATGTTCCCAAGGGGGTGTTTTACCCCTTTTTTTTTCTTGGTCAATTGTTGTGGTAGAACAGTAATTTTTTTTAGTTTTAAATGTTACAGTGTCAAGAATGTTTTACTAAATAGGATTGATAGGACTGGGGGGCTGTATAAAAATCTAAATTTCGTAACTCTTTCAAAATTTGATTTTTTGAAAAACATTGAATAGACCCAAAATTCCTTTCGTAATTTAGAGATTTTTTCCTAAATGAACCATATGCTTATCTCTAACGGTTAAGAAATTAGCTATTGGTCCACGATAGGAGTGGACACCCTGTATTTACTTATCTTAAAGCATAAAAAAGAAAAAGCAAATCGGTGCAGAAACAATGAACATTTTTTTTTTGAAATTTAAAATGAAAACTTTTTTTTAGCAAAACTTCATAATTCTCCATGCGTCACAATTTTCTTTCAAACTTTTAATGTCCACTTAATTTCCAATCATTAGGCATGATTGCATATTTATGCATTACATGCAATAATTTATGAGATAGTTTATAAAAGATGGCCGAAAATGAAAATTTCCATCTGAAAAATTCATATAAATTTTCATTTTCAGCCATCTTTTATAAACTATTTCAAAAAACGATACATGTAATGCATAGATTTATGCAATTATGCCTAATGATTGGAAATTAAGTGGAAGTTCAAAGTTTGGAAGAAAATTGTGACACATGAAGAATTATGAAGTTTTGCTAAAGACAAATTTAAATTTCAAAAAAAGTGTTTTTTTGTTTCTGCTCTGATTTGTTTTTTTTTTTTTTTTTTTTTTTATGCTTTTAGATGTAGCAAATATACAATAATACAAGCACACAAAGTTTTAGACATAAAGATCACTAATTGAAGAAAACATTTTTTTTTGTCCACTGTAGCCTTAATCGAAGAACTCCTTCGGGTTATCCGGAACATGTTCCGGGGGATGGGTTTTAGAAAGAAAAAAACAAAAATAAGTGGTGGGGGTGGGGAGCGAGTGCAAAAAGTAACATCCTGTTCCTTCCCTTCCAGCTGGCGGGCGCCACCTACATGGAGGTGCACAGGGCCGGCGGAGGCATCCACCACACGGTGCAGCGGACGCGCGCCGCCTCCGAGGAGGAGCTCCTGCGCATCCTGCTGCGCCGCCTGGGGGCGATGCTGAGGAGCGGCACGACGCTGGCGGAGGCCAAGTCCGGCTACGGACTCGACGCCCCCTCCGAGATGAAGATGCTCAGGGTCATCCAGCGCGCGCGCCGGGAGACGCGCCTCGAAGTATCGCCCACCTTCTGCGGAGCCCACGCGGTGCCCCAGTGAGTACACTCAGGGCCCTATGCAAGGGATGGGTTTTTAGGTTTCAAACCAACTCCGAAATGTTTCAATATCATTCAAAAAAAAAAAAAAAATGTTTTTCATTTAATGTTTTTGATGAACTAGGGGGGTTCCGCCCCCTGCTGCTTCTGGTGGTTTGGAGTGAAATCGACTATATGCCACCGAATACCCCCTCCCCCATCTTGATGCAAAATAATCATTTTCTTTAAATGAAATGCCCACATACCCTTTAAAAGCACAGTAACAGTTCCTTTGCAATTTGAAATAATTAGCCGCATAAATAAAGGAGACCCCCCCCCACCCTGATATAAAGAAGTAAAAAAATACGTACAAAATAAAAACATAGTAAAATATCAAGCTTAAACAGAAAAC
Organism: Uloborus plumipes; assembly: GCA_038373865.1. Classification (NCBI taxonomy): domain Eukaryota; kingdom Metazoa; phylum Arthropoda; class Arachnida; order Araneae; family Uloboridae; genus Uloborus; species Uloborus plumipes. The sequence goes on along the minus strand of JAXGGA010002804.1, from coordinate 31,883 downwards.
CCAGCTCCTTTCCCTCGCAAAAAAGAAAATAACTCAAACACTTTCTCAAGTGTTAAAAAAAAAAAAATAAAATAAAGAAAATATGCGATAAAAGCAATCGTGTATATTTTGTTGAATTAAGACGAGCAATAAACATAAGGAAGAGTCATCGTTTTTATTTGTCGAACACGACCTTGTTGAAAAATGTTTTGGAGCAGTTCGGTTAAATGCAATATAATTTTGCTCGAGGTGAGCCTTGAAAAATGGCTAAATTAGAATCACTTCTATCTTCTGGAACAATTAACGGAAAGAAATTTAACAAAGATTAAATTTAATGGTTCCTTAATTTGGCGAAGTATGTGAAATTTATGCTTAAGAAATTAATAAAAAAAAAACTAATTCGAAATTAAGAAAAATGGCGATGAGGTGCAAATCTACTGGGTTTGAACTAAATTTGTACCAAGTTTCAAGTCTGTAGGAGCTATGAGGCCGCCTGGACGCAGGCTTCCCACAAAAAAGTCCTTTCACAATATCTTTGAGCATACCTTTTTTTAAATATATAGAGATAACTCATTATGACCATTGAATCGTTTATGCTTTTTTCTCAAATTGATTTAAAAAACAATAGTTACTGAAGAATTGTGATATCTCAGTGCTTTATCAGCAGTTTTTGTTTTTATTGTAGTTATTGCGGATATCTTTTCTTTCAAAACAATGTAGTGTTTCTCTTCAGATTTAGAATACTTGACGCAAACAAATACATCCCGATTCTTAGAATTTGAACGAACCAAACTCTTATTTAATATACTAGCTTTATGCCCGGCTTTGCCCGGGTGCGTATTAATATAAAACTTTAGCTTCTCAAAAAATTCTAATAAAAATTTAACGCAAAACTTGTTCATAAACAACGTTCTTAGTTTCACCTTCAGGCGCAAGAATAAATAAATTTAGTCTTGATGTAGTAGTTCTCTCTTTTTGTTCTTTTAAACGAAACTGACGCTGACTCACTGTCTCCGATTGTCTTGATTTAGTTGCTCTATCTCTCAGATCTCTTAGACGATACTCACGCTGCTCATTGCTTTCTAATGCTCTAGCCGTCATATCTCTAATGTGCACTGTCGCTAGTCTTCGATTTCTCTCCTCAGGACTCTCATTTTCACGTTTCTCAGCCGTTTTTTTGCCTTAGGATGAACTTGTCCTATTGCTTTCCGTTTCTTCGGAGGCATTTTTGCAGAGTGGTAGCTAAATATACTTACAATTCAAAAATTTATGTTTTTCTTAATCGTTGTTTCCGAGCCTCGAGGTAGAAAGTTTGATAAATCAGAAATAAATTACTTTCTCGCTTTAAAGGTTTATCTCTATCAGTCGAAAAGAAAAAAAAGCAATTTAATTGTTTTTGACCTATTTCATGCTAAAATGAAATAGGTGAGCCTTGAAATGAAAATTCATTGTTTTAATTTTAATCTTTGTTGGAAAAATGCTAATATTTAAATACCATAAATTTTATCAATTTATAACCTAAAGGCTCTTGTCGATTAAAAAAATAGGCCTAATAATAGGCTAGATTCCTATATAAAAGGGTCATTTTTTGACAAAAAACTTGAATTTGAGCTTTTTAGATTTTTTAAAATTTCAAGACCCCGCCTATGAGAATTCTAGGGCATCAAGGAACCTCTGTGTCAAGTTTGATGAAAATCTGACGCAAACTGTGGATTTGTATAGAGAACAAGTATACATACACTCATTTTTATATATATAGATTTTAAACGGACAAAAATATTAATTTAAGAGGTGCGTATATTTGAAGGCGTGTACATGATTACACGTATCTATTATTTCGAGTTATTAAGAAGACAATAAATATTTAACAAGGGTAATGTAATGTGGGGCCTATCAGATTTGTGTTCCTCATTTAACAGATACATTGATTCGTCATCTTTTACATTTGTCCATGCTAATACTTTTTCAGTGGCCCCTCCATATTTAGATGAACTATTGTTACAAAAATCAATAGAATATATAAATTAAATCAAATTTTACTGATCATATAAATTGCACGAGAACTGTTTTTGGTAAAAAAAAACGAATGTTGTTTTTAGTTTAATTCAGCTAATTTTACAGTAAAAAAAACTGTAAAATTGCTAAGTTTACAGTGCATGCATTTTACAGTTTGAAATTGAAACTGGAGTCTGGTGACTGAGAGTGGTTGTGTTTTTATCTGCGCATCACACTTGTACTGGAAAAAATAGTGATTTTTAAGTCATTTTTGGGCGATTCCACGTCAAATCAATCATGAAACATTTTTTTTTGACCTCCTCATTTCCGATTTTGACAAAAATCTGTGTGAAGGACGCCTATGACAAGATAAGTAATCCTACCAAGTTTTAGATTTTTACTTCAAAAATTGTACGAAATACAGAGCCGTTGAAAAACGAAGAAAACCCCAAACGTTTTACCTGCAACTTCTTTCCTAATTATAGTAGAATAAAAATTCAAAAACCATTGTGAAGGCAAGAAATAGAGCTTTCCATCGATATTTTTTACATAACATACCAGCAACTGGTCTAAGTTTCTGATTGCTGCAAAGTGGTTAAAAAATTCACTATTTTCACCAGAAAAAATGGGAACGCAGTAAAAAACGCAGCCACTCTATGCCGCCAGACTCCCTAAGAGCCAGACGTCTTAAAATTGTCACTCGAAAACGTTGCTAGCTCTTAGATTATAAGGATCGGGTCACCAATGTTGCGGCATGCTGCCTCGTGAATGTTAGTGAATAACTTAAAAACATTTATCAACATATGTACAAAATAAAAATTAACTTAACGGTTAAAATTGGCGTCTTGCCGCAGCCGGCACAGTAGGTAACGTAACGTAAGATAAGATAAGACAGCAAACTGCTAGGCTTTTTGTGGCTGCCTTAAAGCCGTTGCCACTATCTTGGTGGTGTTAAACTTTGTTTGACTAAACATTGTGTGCAAATTAAATGTTAAATAGTATACAAAGTTAAAGTTCAATAGCAGTGCACCTCAGATCTCTTCCCATCCCAGGGGGATGAGTCCGGAGGGGGCCACCGAATCCGTCCTGGGGGACCAACTGGAGGCGCTCAAGTCCCTGCTCGACGCTGGGGAGATCGACGTCGACAGCATCGACGTCTTCTGCGAGCGCGGCGTCTTCGACGTCGAGCAGAGTCGACGCATCCTGGAGGGAGGGCGGAGGCTGGGGCTGCGACTCAACTTCCACGGGGACGAGCTGCATCCCGTGGGGGCGGCCGAGGTAGGGCTGTAAAGAATGAATGTTGTTTTTACAGTAGAATACAGTTAACTTAATAGCAATAAACTGAAAAATGGCTAAGTTTACAGTAATGAACTGTAAAATGCCAAATTTTACAGTACTGAACTGTAAAGCTGTTAATTTTGCAGCAATAAACTGTGAAATTGTTAATTCTACAGTTTAGTACCGTGCATTTTACAATTTTAAAGCCCTAACCACAGTATTAAAAATCTGTCAGGTTAGTTTGCTGCCCAACTGTACATTGCAAAAAAATGAACCGTTGTTTTTATAGTATAATACTGTTTGTCGAGGTTCCAAATTAAAACTAAAATGCGCAGTAATAAACTGTAAAACTAGCAATATCACAGTTCCTTAATGTAAAGTAGCAAATTTTACAGTTTATTACTGTGCATTTTACAGTTTTAAACTGGAACATCGGCTGCCAGTATTAAACTGTTGCTTTTACAGTATGATACAGCTACATTTTACGGCAATAAACTGTAAAATTGCTAGCTTTACAGTAATAAACTGTAAAATTATTGGTTTTACAAGTCATTACTGTGCATTTTACAGTTTTAAGCTGGAACCTCGGCTTTCAGTATTATACTGTAAAAGCAGCAGTTCCTTTTTTGCACACTATTTTTTCGTTGAAAAGAGGCGCTCCCTTATACCCCGTAATGCCTAAATGACATGATGCAGTTGTATGCTTTAGATGCCTCAAAATGTCTGCTTCAATTCCCTGCTTTGCGACCAATGCGTTGTATTAAGGTAAGAAAGCTACTTTTTCCAGGAAACTCGTTTAGCTCTCCATTTCCCTGCTCGTTAGCTTCGCGACCAAAATACTCTCATTGTAAGGAAAACACATTTACAGAGACAGGTTAGCTTTCCATTTCCAGTACTCTCATTGTAAGCTACATTTACAGAGACAGTTTTAGTTTCGCTTTTTGCTAGTTAGCTCCGCGGCTAAAATACTTTCACTGGAAGGAAACTACATTTACAGAGACAGGTTTAGTTCCGCTTTCTCGTTTGCTTCGCGACTAAAATACTCTCATTTGAAAGAAACTGCATTTACAGAGACAGGTTTAGCTCTTCATTTCCCTGCTATTTTGCTTCGCGGCTAAAATACTCTCATTGTAAGGAAACTACATTTACAGAGACAGGTTAGCTCTCCATTTCCCTGCTCGTTAGCTTCGCGACTAAAGTACTCTCACTGTAAAGAAACTACATTTATAGAGACAGGTATAGTTCTTAGTTTCACTGCTCGCTAGTAGGGGTGCGACATCGATGCTAGAAATTAAAACATCGATGGTGTTGATACATCGACCAAAACCATCGATGTTTTCAAGCATCGACCTTTTTTTCAATATAGTTCGTACAAATTTGAATATATAGTAGCCCTCCGTTACATCGCAACTCGTTATATCACTCATTGGATGCATCTCGTTTTCCTTTTCGTCCCCCCCTCTCAGAAAAATACATCGACCATAAGTCATCGATGGTAATTAAAGAAAACTCTTTCCCAGAGTTTAGCACAGCAATTACTGATTAACAATAACTTTTTCACTTCGTTTTTGCTGAAATATAAAAACATCGACATCGAAAAAAACCCTCAAAACAGTGACGTTTAAAAATTATTTGTTGCAAAACATAGATCACAGAAAACTTTTTTTAATGAGTAACTACTTATTGACGATGTAACATTTTTTCGAAATTTTCTTACTAAAATGTAAAACATCGACATCGACACAAAAAAAAAAAAAAAAAAAAAAAAAAAAAAAAAAAAAAAAAACAAGCGATGGCCAATCAGCGATATTTAACAAATATCGATAGCAATCATAGAACATTTTATCCAATGAGATAAATTCTACAATTACTGGTTAAAAATTTAAATTGTTGAGCAAATATAAATATCGCACATTTTAACGAATCTTTTTTGCTTTAATGTAAAACATAGACATCGAAAAAAACAAACAAACATCGAACCCAAAACTTCGATGTTGGGAAAATATCGATAGTGAAACATCGATTTTTTGACAAGACACCGATGTTTCCGAGACATCGACATCGGTGTCAAACTTCTACTCGCTAGTTTCACAGCTAAAACCACCTCATTGCAATGGTCTAAGAGCTGGCGACGTTTTCGAGAAAGAAGTTTAAGACGTTTGGCTCTTTAATATATCTTTCCCTACGCTATTCCAAACTGCCTGTGGGTTGCCTGGTTGCTAGGAGAGGTTACTTTTATACTGCGCATCACATTTTTGCTGCTAAAATGAGTGATTTTTAAATCATTATAGGGCAATGAGAAGCTTAAGAAAGTTATCCTGTAAGAAAGTTACGCAATATATCAGTGGAAAAAATCTATTTTTTGAGAATAACAATAATTTTTTAATTATTATTCTACTATAGTTAGAAGAGAAGTTACAGTCATTTGTATGTAAAATTTTTAAGCTTTTTAACAGATCTGCGTTTCCTACGATTTTCGACTTAAAAATCTGAAAATTGGCAGCATTACATATTTTTCCATATGCGTCCTATACACCATATTTTGTTAAAATCCAAAAATGGCAAGGTCAAAAACTTATTTTTGCTTGATGATTTGACGTGGAATAGTTCGAAAATGATTTAAAAATCACTGTTTTTAACAGTACAAGTGTGATGCGCAGTGAGGAACGCAACCACTCTCGGTTGCCAGATTCCCGCCATGCTGCTCGGAAGAGCACAGGGAAAAATGTACAGTGAACTCTCACTTATACGCCGGCCCAAGGGACCAACAGAAAAAGGCGCATAAGTGAGAGAGACGTATAAGTGAACAAGCCTATTTAAAGGACTAAAACGCAACATAGGTTCTAACGAGAGAATGAAAAAGAATGTTTCTGTAGAAAAGGGACATATCACTACGGTTTGGCAATGACTGTCACGTAACTACAACGATAAAGATGAAATAAAATTTGTAGCATACCTAATTAAACTGTTGCCTTTAAAACGATGCATAATGAATAATTGTCCCTCTCCAAACTCTAGTTCATGCGAAAAAATAAGGCGAAAGATTAAAGAGAAAAGTGAAGAAAAATGCTTATTTTTTTAAAGAAAATAAATTATTGTTTTACATTTTAATGAAAATTCGGCGCATAAGTGAAATATTTATCTTTCAAGCGACGCATAAACGAATGATACTATCATTATTGTGCCATAGAATGTGCTGGGACCATTCAAAAGCGTCGTAAAAGTGAAAAAGGCGCATAAACGAGGCGGCGTATAAGTGAGAGTTCGACGTTGTTAGCTCTTAGACTATACCGCCGTGCTAAGCGCAAAAGTCGTATTCTACACTTTTTAGCGAAATTGAGTTATTCTCACCAGGTGGTTCTTTGACTTTTTTTAACCTAAATACCAAATTTTATGGTCATTTAGGATTAAGAAATATTTAAAACAATTTTTGGAAAAAGTATCATCTGCATCAAATACATGGTGGCACAAAACTCTAAAGAGTGATATCTCAGTTTGAGCTCGACTGCGGATACCACTTTTGCACTTAGCACGGCAATATAAGGAAGATACATTTGCAGAAACAGGTGTAGTTGTCCTTTCCCCCCAGTTCGGTAGCATCATTGCTAAAGAAGTCTTGATGTAAAAAAGCTATTTTTACAGAAACAAGGTGTGGTTGTCCATTTCCTTGCTTGCTAGTTTCGCGGCTAAAGCCCCGCTCGTGAAAGAAAGTTCCCTCAAAGCAAATAATTTAAATATTTTTAGTCGCTACACACAAAAACATTTTCTATTGCGTGCATCAGTTATCGTGTTCGTCCAGCGAAAAAATATTTTACTCTAGCACTTTTCCCACAATTTTTGCTACAATCATAAAATGTGCTGCAGAATTTTCGCGAAACTATTTCATCTCCAAGACCAAGTCATATAACATAGCGCATATTGCTCAAACTTGAATTGGTCCGCTTACACCCATTTGCTTCTCACTGTCTCGTTTGCCATAGGTTCTAAACCTATGGCAAACGAGGTTGCAGCAAACGTGGTTGCTGGAAGGTTAAGGGGAAACGTTACTTAAAGTTTAGTCAATGTGAGGGTGCCACTTTGCAGAAAATACCATTCAACTTCTAATCTTTCAACTAGCATTGATATATTTTTTTTTTGTTTCCAGATGGGGGCGGATCTGAAGGCGGAGGCCATCTCCCACCTGGAGGAGGTGTCGGACGCAGGGATATCGGCCATGGCTTCCAGTGGCACGGTGGCTGTCCTCCTCCCCACCACCGCCTACGTTCTCAGACTGAAGCCGCCTCCGGCTAGGAAGATGATCGAGGCCGGTGTTCCGGTTGCCCTGGGCTCAGACTTCAACCCCAACGCCTTTTGTCTCTCCATGGTGAGGACATTGTCGTCATCACGAAGTCAAAACCATAGGCCAACATTTCTCTACCCTGCAGAAAAATAGATGTTGTTTTTATAGTCTAATACAGCTAATTTTACAGTAATAAACTGTAAAATTGCTAATTTTACAGTTTATTACTGTGAAACTGAAACACTAAGTCCATCTTCCTAACAAACTGCTCTTTCGTTCCTGAAGTTACATAGTGGTTTAAATTTGCGCATGAAGCCTTGAAAATTGACTAAATTTGAACAATTAATATCTCCTATTACTTAACTTAATGTCTCTTTGATTTATTCGGCGAATTGATTTAAACTTTAACATGACTTTTAGTGGAATTTAAAAGTCGTGGAGCACATTTGAATTAAACATAATAATAATAATACTTCAGAGGGTTGGAGTGAATTTAAACTTACTCCCTTTACATTTATTGCACGGGCATCGCCGTGCGAGTACTGCTAGTAATTTATATTATTAGCATTTTAAGCTAATTAAATACTCTAATAATTTGACCACATTTTACCAAAATGGCACAAAAATTCACGGTATTACTCTGAAACTCTGACATTAAAAGCAAGAGGTTATCAAAACAGGATAATTTTTTGTATTAAAAGAGGCATTAATGAACGAATCGTGACATTATGCTACCCTAACGAATTTTATGCATTCTTTTACGCTGACTGCCTACTGCAATATTGCTCCCCATAGCACACCAAATGAATTCTATTCAACTATACTTTGTGTGTGTGTTTCTTTAAAAAAGAGAAGTTTTAAAATTTTTACTTACGGTATGAAAAAAATAAATTGAAAAACAGTTAATTGAAAAGCTAAATTACCTTTCTCTCTTTGGGAGGAGCCAGAACCCCCCCCCCCCAAAATCCGCTACTGTAATAAGCGACTGATCGAGTGTGTAAACTTGCTGCATTTAAGAGGATTACTATTAGTATAAAGTAGAGTATTTAATAGACAAGAAGACTATATGCCCTGTGTAACGAGCACTGGCGTTTGTAAGAAATATTAATTTCCCACTCTCCACATTTTTCCCTTAACCCCTTCCCGGCTTATCCCGAGCTGGACTCGGGCAAGCGAAATGTTCCATTCTGGCTCATCCCGAGTGTAGCTCGGGCACGGTGAAAATTAACACTACACAACCAGTCTTTCAAGAATTATTTCACATGTCCCTTTTATGGTTTTGGATGCTTTTATTTACTATTGCTGCTACTAGATAACATAACTATACAGTGTTTTGAGCTGTAGATTTAAGATAAGAGTAGGCGCCGAATCCAAAGTATAATAATTTCTGCCACACAGAAAGCCAACTTTGCAGGTAAATACTCATTTATTTAAAATAGATATTTTTACATTTATTTTTAGGAAATGTTGCATGCGAATGATGCTATTATGTTTAAAAAGATATGTATGTATGAAAATAAGCATAAAAAAATTGACATTTTTTGATCCGTAATCCCGAAATAAAATGAGCCTGGAAGGGGTTAATGGTTGTCATAGTTACGGCGCTGTGGACCTTTGTCCCCTCTTAGCTCTTGCAACAACGGTTAAATGCAAACGATTAAAATTGCTTTGTGCGTCAGTTATTATTTAGTCAGCGTTAATAAAAAATACTTCTTTAAGTATTTAAGTAACGGTTACTCATGATAGCAGGTCTTGCTGAGACAAACTATTAAGCACTAGATTTGTTGGAAAACGTTAAGAAATAACTGAGATACGATGATATAAATAAAAGCGTCAGCCTCATTCGATAAACGTAAAATAAATGAAATGCCTTAACGGCAGTGCATAAAAAAAAAGAGTGCAGCTGTTTCTGAACTTGATTTTAGAAATTTCTGAACTTGATACGCCTATTTTTAAGTAGCAGGGTATAGTTAACAAGATGGGGGCCACGTGGGCCTAGAGGCAGAGTATTCTCCCCGTAAGCAAGTGGTAGCGGGTTCGAATCCCGCCTTGCCCATGGATGTTATTTCATCTTCTCTGTGCCGTTAATGTGTCCTGTGTTTGTCAGGAGGCAAAGCGCATAGTACGCAGTCCTCATGTATGTTGAAGCTGATGGCTTCTGAAAAAAAGAAAAGTTAACAAGATACATTCATCATTTTAATATGCTTTTATTTGTTTCACATGTGGGTTTGTTTGTTTGTATGTATGTATGTATGTATGTATGTATGTAACTCTGAATGAAAGATAAGATTCATGTTCATTACAAGCATAAAAGTAATATATTCAATACTACTATTAATAGTAAATGCTAAATAATATTACATGTTGATGTAGTATAAGTGTTTCAGTTGTTTGTGTATGTAACTCAGAATAAAAGATAAAAATTACGTTCTTTGCAAATATAAAAGTGATATATTTAACACTACTATTAATACTAAAGGGCTAAACTATATTACATGTTGATGTATTATATAAGTGCATGTAAAATAGCGGATATTCAATGGTTTTTGAAAATGAGAGGGAAATAATTTAAAGTATGAAATATAGTTTAACCTTTAGTATGATAGTATTAAGCATATTACTTTTATAAAATTGCAAAGAAAAAAAAAACTCTCTAAAAGCGTATTTTTTTATTTATTTTAAACTATAATTAAATTATGTAGCAAGCTGTTCTACGAATAAATTCAAGTATTGTTGCCTTTCTGTGCAATACAAACTAATAATCAAAATACAATCAAGGTTCATGTGAAATGCATCAGCTAACAGAATGTTTCTCTGCCAGCCAATCGTGATGCACCTGTCGTGCGTGCTGCTGGGCCTGCGCATGCCGGAGGCCCTGCACGCAGCCACCATCAACGCCGCCCACGCCCTGGGCAAGTCGGAGACGCACGGATCCCTGGAGAAGGGCAAGAAGGCCGACATGCTCCTCATCAACGCCGACAGGTCAGTCGCTAGGCAACGGAAAGTACACTGTAAAAAGTGAACGTTGTGTTTTTACAGTATGATGCAGCTGATTTTATAGTAATAGGCTGTAAAAGTTGCTAATTTTACTGTACTAAACTGTAACAGTTGCTAATTTGCAGTACTAAATTGTAAAAGTTGCTAATTTTTCAGTACTAAACTGTAAAAGTTGCTAATTTTACAGTACTAAACTGTAACAGTTGCTAATTTGCAGTACTAAACTGTAAAAGTTGCTAATTTTACGGTACTAAACTCATTTCATTTCATTTCACCCTCCAGGGTCCCCCGTACCTACCAGCTTAGTGGTTTAACCGGGATAGGGCCCTGAAGAGCGCTCTGTTCTTAATTTTGAACCAGAACCTAGGATCGAGCAAACCATAGGCCCTAGCACCCCCAGAGGTATCGTTTCACTTCAAAGTGTGTCAATTCCTCCAAGGGGGGTGGAGCAATCGCACGTGTTCTGCGCGTAAGTGATTACCATATCGGCTATATCTCAGGAAGTAGCCGGCGGAATCAAACGAAAATTGATCCATAGGTAGACCCTACTGAGTACAGGTGCTGATTCAATTTGCGTGTCAATATCTCGAAGGGGGGTGGAGCAATCGCGCGTGTTCTGAGCGGGGGTGATCGCTATATCTCAGGAAGTAACCGGCGGAATCAAACGAAAATTGGTCCATAGGTAGACCCTATGGAGTACAAGTGTTGATTTAATTTGTGTGTCAATGTCTCAAAGGGGAGTGGAGCAATAAAAAGTGCTTATTTTGTCATTGCACCTACTGTATCTCGAGAAACATTGCTGAGATTTGAATGAAATTTGGAATAACACTAACCCAATATGGAAGCAAGCATCGATTAAATTTTGGCGCCAATCGCCCCAGGGGGAGGGTGGGGTTATTTTTGCGCTTAGTCAACAATGCGAAAAATGAATTCATTAAAAAATCGCTTTCACGCTATTTAATTATCAAAACAGCTGAAAACTTTCAATGATTTGAAATTTTTAACTGTTGCCAATTTCTTTTTACTAACAAATAAAGTGTTTGCAATTAATCTAAACAAGGCTTTTGTAATGATTTCCAATTTCGCTCATTGGTTCTGCACTTGCAGGGTTATTACGATAATCGGGAAATTGGAGCTGTTTCCAATTATTCGGGCGAGTACGTATTTTATTTTGTAACTGGAATTCATAAGATAGATATAGAAGAAAGTTTCGTGACGGCCACGACAGCTAGTTTTGTCTCCTTGTCAAAAGCTGTCTTCTCTAAATTTATTTTGCGATATTCATCCTTTGGTTTTCTGCTTGCATAGTAATTTGTCTCCAAACCAAAGGATGTTTGATGTCGGGCAATTTCCTTTAGTCTGTGGTTGAATCGCTCTGAATTTCTACACTCATAACCTAAGTATTTCTTTTATTTTTGTTTACATTGTGAAAGGAATTTTAAGATTTGAATCTGAAAAAGTTAATTCGAATTTTCGAGTAAAACGTTAATGCTAATTCCTTAAAACTGATGAATGGATTTTGTCAAGGCTTCACTAGATAGCGTTTTATACAGGCTGCTTCATTTGATCAAAATCCTTGGGATAAAAACGGATAGATGTCGCTAGGCGACATCTATCGAATTTTGTGGTAACTAACATTATATACAAATCAGATAATAAAAGACAAAATTAAAATTTAATTTGTTGGCGACAATTTTACAATTTGGCATTCAATTCTATTTTATTATATTTTAACGTTATTTAATAGCTTGTTCGATTTGCTGGTTTATTCTGCATTTTAATGGCTTGTTTTAATTAGTTAGCGAATTATTTTTCATTTTAATTGATTCTAATTATAATTAAACTATGAAACGTCACTGGCACCGCAGAGCGATAAATGGCGATTTTGGAACGATAGTTCCATCAAAACTTTTGATGAGTTTAGATTGTCAAATTTATTTATTTGGCGATTTTTTTACATTTTAATGGACATTTTGGAATGACTATGGCACTAATATCTTGAAAAGCACATCAAGAATTTGTTCTCCGTAAAGCTTTTGAGAATATTTCAATAACCGAGATCTTTGGTAGTATGTACGTTTCAGTTATAGGTACGTTTTTTAACTTGGCGATGTATTTTCTTACCACCTAAGTAAAGATTAAAATTTTAAGTCTGCATCGTCTTCATGGTTGCTTCTTTTCTCTTATTTTGCATTTTAATTTAAATTTCAATGATAATAATGGCTCGATATATTTATTAAACTTATTATGTTACATGCTAATAGAGCTTTTAAAGTTGATTTGGCGAGTTTTTTTTTTAAGAATTCTCGCATTATTTCGCAGCTTTTTTTTCAGTTGGCCTATTATTTTACTTTCAAGTACTAAACGTATGTGTGAAATTAGAAACAAAAAAGGGAAGATTTCGGTGATTGGAAGCCTGGTTATCTTTCCCTATTGGCGTTAAATCTTTGTGGCCAAGTATTGAGCGAGGGAAATACTTCCTTCGCAAACATAAACTAAAGAGCAACAAAATAAAGTAATTATCGCCAAAAATTTGGCAACCACACCAGATTCCCAATTATCGAAATATTATCAATGTGTAAAATTTAACATAAAAAGAACATTACCTTTTTCTTTTGTGTAAATGAAAACAAAATTTTACAGTTGGTCGTCGTTAAATTGTAGTTTTGTTTATTTTTTTCGTACTTGCTCTTTAGTACCAAGCGATTATATATGCTCATTTCGTTGTTACTAAAGAAATTAATAAGTTTTGTTGTCAATCGTCTTTCCGTTGAACACCAATCGCTTCATTGCAGGGCATTCATTCTGGGGCATCAAAAGGAAATGTCCCTACGAATAGATTCGCCATTTATCGCTCTGATGGGTCAACGCTATCAAAATGAACATCTGAGCTTTTGCGTAGCAATTAAGATCGTGTGAGCAACAATAATGAAACAAAATAGTAAATAGAACAATATTATTTCATTGCTACATTTTTATTTATCGGCTGCGAATATAAGCGTATATTTTATTAATGCAGAGATGTCAAAATTGAACGCCATTGCTATATGTTGCTAATTCGAAGAAAGTAAACAATGAATGAATGTCGTATGACTGAATCATGAGTTGCGACCAACTTTACCTGAAAAGTGAATTTATTTCCCCTAAAAAGCAGTACTAATAAGGCCTTCGGCATCAACTCACTCTGTACTCCACTTCAGTTAACTATATCAATATTTTTTAACCCTTAAAGATAGGATAAACATCACTTTCTACAGCAGAAACAACATGCTAATAAATGTAAACAAACATTTGGGTGGTCCTCAATCAGCGCTCTCTAGCTGGCAAATCTTTACCATTGATGTTTTGAGTAATGAAGTAGCCTGTATAAAACGCTATCTAGTGAAGCCTTGATTTTGTTCAAAATTTTGTCGAAATTCAAACGATGTGGCTTTTCGCAGCATTCATATGAACGAATGAACAAATTTTCAGGTGTATATAATTGGAAAACAGCAAATTTGTGTCACTGCAAAAATGAACTGTTGTTTTTATAGTATACTAGCAGTACCCGCACGGCGATGCCCGTGCAAAAAAGTAAAGAAAGTCAACTGAATAAATTTAAATTCACTCCACCCTCTTAAGTAAAATTATTATATTCTTTAATTCAAATGTGCACCACGACCTTTTAAAATATATTGATGACACTTTTAATGCCATTTCAGTTTGTAGTGTTCAATGCGAGGATTATTTTAGTTTTAAAGACTTTTTTCTTCTTTTCGTGTGTGTGTGAGGAACTTATTTATTTTTAGCGAAATTTTTATGTTTCAATGGAACTTTTGACACAACTGTAGAGCCAAGATTTTCGAAAACTCTCAACGAACACAGCAATATTGTCCTCGTAAAATTGGTCGCCAAATCTAAATTTATTAACATAGGGAACCGATTGTATCAGGTAGATCAGCTACAACCATTCTTCCATGATTTTAATGTGAACATTAAAAGGAAAGAAATATAATGTCTTTCGTACCATCTGTTTGAAGTGATTACAATCTAACAGTGACTCAAATAATCAAGATTTCGCTGGCCGGGAAGTTTGGAAAATTTCCCGGTTAACTGAATAGCGGTGTTACAGAAAATGTCAGAATGGAACTATTATTATTAAAAATTTAGTGATGGCGGCATTAAATCTAATACCTTTAAACGAGCAATTCTTGTATATATATATATATATATATTTATTTTTCGGATCTCGAAAACGGCTCTAACGATTTCGATAAAATTTTGCATTTAGATAGAGTTTTGTTTTCTGAGTTCATCTACGTCGGCGTTTTTTCTGTAAAAACGCGAGTTTTCACAAAAAACCCCGTTTTTTTTTTTGTGCCTTCATTAAAAGTTTGAGAAGCTTTTATTTCGCCATTTTATTTGTGATTACTTTCATTGTTACGTTTCCATGGCGACCATGTTTTGTTATAACAATTGGATTTCATATTTAATCACATCAGCGCAAGTTCAAATTATGGTATTTGGCAACGTTAAATTGTTATTGTTTTTCAAATGTTAAAGCAAGGCTTCACTAGATAACAAGATGTTTCATTTATTCAAAAGCCATGGGATAAAAGCAGTGGTAATTGTCCACCGACATCTATTGAATTTTATGGTAACTTACAGTATATAAAAATCAGATTACTTTACTTTTCAAGTGCAATTTCAAAATTGAGTATAAAAGCGTTATAGTTAGTTTTAAAATACTTTTTTTCCTCCTCAAGAGTGTTTAGTAAGATATTTCAGGTAAAAAATCAATAAATATGAAACCCATTCTTAAAATATTAAGTTTCGAAACAAAATTACACCTAATATCTTTAGACGAGCAATTCTTGTATACAGTCGACGCTCGATATAACGACCGTCTCCGTTCTACAGAAAACGGTCTTTATAACGAGTAGTCACTATAAGAGATAGAACATAGAGTATATTGGGATACAGTTGGGGGTTTTCTCACCGGTCGTTATACTAGGATGGTCTTTATAACGTGTGGTCGTTATAACGAGCGTCGACTGTATATATATTTCGGATCTCGAAAACGGCTCAAACGATTTTGATAAAATTTTGTATTTAGATAAAGTTTTGGATTTTGTAGTCCGATCGGTAAGTCGTCGGACTCGTAACCGGAGGGTCCCGGGCCGATCATATAGAGGAAGCCCAGCTGATCAAAGATCCACAGTCTTCATAAATGGTGGCTGGGGGACGTTAAAAATGTTCGTGGTCATATAATCCTTCAAGTGAAACGATACCTCAGGGGGATGCTGGGCTAAGGGTCAGCTCGGCCCTTGGGTCTGTTCAAAAATGAACAGAGCGCTCTTCAAGGCCCCATCCCGGTTAAACCACGAGTTGTGGTATGTACGGGGGGAACCTTGGAGTGTCAAGTGAAGTGAAAGTCAAAACCAACTGGACTAAATGCGTTGGAGAATAGGGACTCTGCATATATTCTCATCAACCCATCCCGCGCCTTCGGCGCCAAATGAAATGAAATTGGGTGTGATTTTACGGTGAGCATGGATTAACCCTTTGACGCAGAATTTTTATCAACGTATTTTTCATACTTTGTTCATTACTCTGCATTAATTTACGGTAAAATAAGGGGAAAATATTATATTTAGCATTTTAATAATTTTCTGGTTATGTAATACAGCACAGAACAGTGGTGTCCCTTTCTGCGTAAAAGGTAAAATATTCATGGGAAATCGGTGTTTCGTTCAGTGGGGCACCGGTACCCTATTTTGGCTTCAAAATGCTAAATATGGTTGTGTTTTTTAAAACAAATTACGGCTGTTTTAAATGCGTAATTGCAACCAAAGGCTTAAAAATGCTTTTCAAGTTTATCTAAATAAGTACTTCGCATTTTAAAAGAAACACGAGTTTACAAACCTCTTTTTTTTTTAACCGAGCGGGCTCGGTCCCCAGGTACTATATTTAATGCTATTATTAATATTAAAGGCTATATTACAACTGCATGCAAACTTAGCGGATATTGAATAGTTTTGACAATGAGAGGGAAATCAAAGTATCATGAAATATTTTGATTAACTCTAAAAGTGTATTTTTTAGTTTTTTTAACTATATTTTAAATTATTTTTGTGCTAGAACTGAAATAAGTTTCAAACATTCAAAACTGACTGCAGTTTAAATGAGTTGATCGTATGTTCAACGCGATTGCATTTTTGATCAAGCAATGCCAGAAATTCAAATCAGCTGCGTCTGATTTTCCAATTAGTGCTTTTCAGAATTTAATGCATTCTGAATTTAGGCCAAGCATAAATCATTTGCTGTCTTTCTAATTACTTTTAAAGTACTCCAGATCTGCTTGAAATTTGCTTTAGAAAATGTGTACTCAAACTTTCTCTGAGGCTAAAGATTTTAAAGCAACCATTCGCTTCACAGATATCGGAGTAACTGTGATCCGATTTTTTTTTTATTTTACCTCTCCCGCTTGTAATTGTCCTCACTCGTTAAAAGTGTTTTCATTTGGTGGTATAGCACTGAAGGAAAAACCTTTTAAAGTACTGTAACAGTTATCCAAAGAGTGATACTTATAGAAGTAATTTTAAAACAATTTATTAACAAACTTTGAAGCTATCTTGCCAAATAGAATAACTTTTATTTAGCTAAAAAGGAAATGTAAATAAATTATTTCATCAAAAATGATAGTACTTAAAGATAGAAAAATAAAATTTGCAACTGCTTAAAAATTCATCATTAAAAATTAAAACAAATCAGATAATTGAATATTATAGTGTAGTACAGGAGATTTTTAGACCAAATAAAAAATTATAGCTTCCAAGCAGTGATTTCAGAATTATTCAATAATGAACTCAGATGTGTAAAGTTCTGCGAACTTTTTTTGTTAAATAAAACTTAAAAACTAACTACAGGTGCAGTCCAACTAACTACACAGCTTAGTAAGTGGTGGGATATAGATTTCATTAGCGCTTCTCGACTTATTTACTTTTTAACTCAGCAAAAAAAAGTAAAATTTCAGTTAAGTCGCTACATTTTAATGCAGCTATCTCCCATTCCCTCGAATCTTCCCACGTTAAAAATGCTTATACTGTATTCGAAAGCAATTTTTTTTATTCATAAGTTGTTGTTTTTTTTTTTTTTTTTTCAATGTAGATTATTTTTAAAAATTAATTAAGTCATAATAACGTGTCATATAGAAGCGTCATAAGTTTCAGAAAACACGGAATCCCTAAATATTTTCTTAAAAACACTTTGAACGCTAACAATTTGTTTCTATTCTTTAACGTACCTTTTAAAAAAAAAACATCTTGTTTATGTCTTAAAAGCCAAAGTTTATATAGGTGCTTTGAAATTCTCTCACATTTCCCTCATATTTATTGGAAGGCGTTTCTTCCCCCAGTGATATAATTCTTAATAAATCAGTGTAAATAGCTTTCTCTTCCAAACTGAATACAGGAATCATTTTTATTAGACCCAGTGTCACTTGACAAATAGGGTGACATTTCATGGAAATGACTTTGGGATCATGTGCCTGCAACATAGCAGGAAATGAAGGATTTTGCGTGCATGAAAATAGATTTTGTGGGGAAAGGTCGATTTGTATGGAAGTTATAAATATTTGGATCAGTTTCGACAATGTTGTTTTTATTTGCATGTAAAACAAAGAAAGGATTATAATAACTACTTTTTATCCAGATTTTCCAATGATTTATTTTTCTTCAACCTTTTTACAATGCAAAAAATTGTATTATGAAAGAAAGAGAGATATCTATGAATTACAATATGTTGAATTTTGTTTAAAGCATAATTCTTAGTAATGCAAAAGCGAACTATATACACAAATATTTTTTTTTATTCAAGCTTTTATCAAATGTTCAGTCATTGCCAATTGCTATAATTTAGGTGTCCAACGTACTGTTTTAAATTGTTTGGTAGAACAGAGCAACAGAGGCGCCCCGAGCTTACATTTTTTGGAGGGGAAAAAATTCTCAATTTGCCGAAGGAAATTCCGAATTGAGCTGAATGATAAAATACGAGCATACACATTCCATATGCCGTTTCTTCATGAGTAAAGACAATAAGTATGACTAAAAAAAATTTACTAAAAAAAACAAGCATTTTCAATCTTAATTCAATTTAATTATTATTTCTCTGATCATATTACTAATGACCTAAATATCTTCCTTTATGCTGAAGAACCTCGAAAGTTTTCTAGTCAAAGTATGTCAGCCCGCTTTAATGAGGATAAAATTCTCTTTAACAATTGTTTTCCCTAAGTGGTTGCGAATATGAGCTAGCGGCGTAAATAAATGTCATTAATCATAACAAATGACCTGATTTTATAAATGAGGAAAGATTAATTATGATAACTAAGCTCATTTGCACTGCAATTAATTTCTTATTCATTTTTAGTTGTATTCGTAAGACGTATTGATGGTATTACAGCTTGTGGAAAAGACAGTTGTGTCATTTTTTTCAATAAATGTAACCTTAAAATTACTAAAAAAGACAAAAACTAAAAGAGCCTGCTTTGTCGTATACCAGTGTTGGTTTTTTAACACCAGGTCAACATATCTCTTTAGCTTCTTAGACGAAATTATGTCAAATACTTTAGTGTTTAATACTTTTATATTTGAAACAGATTTAAGAAAAAAGATTGTTTCTTTCATGCAAAAACTAAACGTTTTGCTGTAAAGGAAATGATTTTAAACTCATTCTTACAGACTCACAAGCTATCAGGTATTACGTTTTAATAATTTAAAAGATTAATTATAAAAATTTCACTCGTTTAAAATTTAAGCAATTTTTACTAAGATTTGAGCTTACATGCAAAAAAATAAATAAATCTTCGAAATGAATTTAAAAAAAAAAAAAGAATATTCCGTTTGTTTTCTTCAATTAAAAGAAGATTTTCAGTTTGAATTTACAGCGCTGTGTAATCATTATATGGTTTTAAAATAAAATTTTAAAATATAATTCAGTGGTTTATTTTAAGAGCACTTTAAAATTTAAAATAGTTTATTTCGTAGGTATTAATATAGCAGTGCAAAAGAACTAATAAAAATACATAACTGGGTGAGAAGTTCTTACAACTCCTAGATGAAACTTTTTTTTTTATTTGCATTTTTTAAAGCCATGAAGAATAATGTCAAGGTTTAATGAACTACTTTTTTAAATGTTAAGAGTAATATGTTTAAAGCGGTCACACATCACTGTATTCTAGTTCAGTTAACTCCGTAGAGAGCAAAGAGTTTTCTTCAAGTTTTAAGCGAATTCAAATCACGTATTTTATCTTAGAAACCATAAGATTCCTAATGATGAAGGAGAGAAAAATTCTCTTACAAAGTCTGGTCAATTTTTTATTCAGGTGCGAACTTTCTCAGCTTTATCAATTCATCTCATTAAAGTTAAAGAGAATGAAAAATCAAAATAAGAAAAAAAAATAAAAAAACAGAAGACCAAGTTCAAAAATGAGTTCAAAAATATTAGATATTCTTACTAAACGTAAAATTTCTAGTTAAAAAAAGTTGAGTATTAAAGAATTCATCAAAAGTAAAGTATATTACGTACGTAAGATTTCTGACAAATAGTTACAAAATTCTTCTTCTTTTACGCATTGAAATTGCAAGATATTTAATGTAAATTTTACAGTATTTTTTTAACCACTTCTACTGCATTTTATCTAAAAGCAATTCCTGCTGTGAAATCGGAACTTTTTTTTTATCAAGTGAGCCTTGTAAGAAATAAAAAACGCTCTAAAAAATCTCAGTGGAGAAAAACGGCTACCCGTACGGTATGATTATAATTGAAAAGTTTTCACAATCAGCAGAGTATATTTCGAACAATTTTGTATATATCACGTTGTAGTTTAGTTAGCTCTAATTGGACAGTATTTTTTTGCATCAATATGACTCATTTGCCAAGAAAAAGACAGTAAATTTGTTTACTTATGTATTTATTTTAATTTTACGTATTTTTCTTTAACGAATATTGTAAAAATGTGAAGCATCATATGCCTGTACAATGATTATTATTATGCCTGTTTTTATATGATTGTTATCATGCCTACGTTCATATGCCCGTACAATAATTAGTATATTAACACATAATGTGGAATTTCTTGCATCACTTCAGGCATCTAGCTGTACAATGTACATAAACCTATATCACCAACCATTAAAAAAGTGACTAAATTTCCATCTTACAAACGTAAGCTGTAAATTTCCAATGTACATTTACCAGTCATTGTTCGTAAAAATACAGAAAAAAAAAATATCTTCATCATCAGTAATAAATATACTTAAAGAAATAGAGAGGAAAATTGAAATCTTCAAAAATATGCGAAACTCACAAAGCATGCGAATACTTACTAAAACGATATCGAAATGATTTGGGATGAAGATTTTCAACTATAACACTAGTAGCTCAATTCAAATTGAGTAGGTTCTTTTACCAACTACGTTTGAAAAGCTTCTCAGAAAATTCATATCACGTATTTTTCCCCCATAACCATAAAATGAGTACTAAAGAATGAAAGAGAGATTCTTCCATAAAAGGGTGCTCATATCCTTTGCATCTGGAAACTTTTAGCGTTCTATTTTTTCATTTTCTTAATACTATTAGATTATTAAAAAAAAGAGTCAGAAATAATACTAAAATGGTTTTTATTCAAGTTTGATGAATGCGAAGAGTACGCTTATCATATGAAAACGTAATTGAAAACACTAGAGCGATAAAGGTGGATTATTGCTTTCGAAAATAAAAATTGCAGGATCAACTCTGGCAGTTTAACATGCATCGTAAGCGCTTTAGTTTGAATGTTTTAAATTTGTTTTCCGAAAGAGAAGATAGAAAATAATGTATCATTTTAACTGACCCAATGAATTAATGAGATTCCAAATGTACGCTTTGTATATACTGGCTGTCCAAAAATAAAGAATAATGGAAAGGGCGTAAAAGTGAGCTTTTTTTTTTTTTTTTTTTGTTTCTTTATTTTTCAAAAAATACCAACATCACAGCAAAAAATGTCCCCATGATTAAAAGTATTTTTTTTTTTTTTCATTATTTTTTTCATTATTTTTTAACAAATTATTTCCTTACTTTATTGTACTCTTCAAAAAGTCTTGAAAGAAATCCTTAACAAAAATACCCACGTGTGTCCAGGCGTGACCACAGGGCGGGACATGGCGCTTATTATATAGTTATATAAGAAAATTGTGCTTTTGCTCTTTTAAATGAAAAAAAATGCTGTTTTACTGCTTAAATCACCATAACCCTGGGATGACTTTCAAAAAGGTCTTTATATCAGATAACTGTTACAAACATTTTCTCTCTCAAAATTTCCTCAAAAACTACCATTTCACTTTGATAATGTTATCAAAAAATAAAAAAAAGCTTCAATCGGACAAACCGCTCAACAGTCGATCAAATTTTTGTGTCTCCTAAAAAAGTTTAGTTTTCAAACATTTTGCAGGAATGTGTGTGTTTTTTTTTTTTTTTTTTTTTTTTTTTTTTTTTTGTACGAAGCCCTGGGAATGCTAACTTTTTATAATCAGCAATTTAAATGATTAATGATGGTGAAATACTACGACTCTTTTAACCTTTTCTCCGAAAGAAAAAAAAGTCTCAACTAGCAACAATGGGTCCGGATATGCTGATCATTCTTAATATTTCGTTTGCTGAGTGATAAAATTATGACTCAGGGAGTTGGATTGCTTCTCAAACTATCACGCCCATTGCAAGTAATAATTGTATCGGTACAGATTTCGAACGCCTTATTAAAGTAGTAATAGTTACTAATGACAATTATCGCTAGAGATTTGCGATGCTTAGAACAATATCCCCTGGCTTTGCCATTTAAGCAGAAATTTAGCCCATCAGCATCTCTCATTTTACTAAACCAAGCTAATTAGACGTTTTATTCAAATGATTCCCATACCTTGACTGAAATAATAGTTCAGTTAAAATTAATAATAAAAAAAGGTAATAAAAAAGAAAAATACGAAAAACAACGAAAGTGGGAAATATTTAAAATGACTTTTCGTTGATTACACTAGTTGATTTTCCATCAGTTTATCCCATTTCTATAAATCGGAGATATTATTTATAGGATCTGAAACAAAGATAAAAGGATCACAAGGATAACAATGAAGATTTAGAGCAAACAAACTGAAACATGGTTTTCTCGAATACAGCTCTCCATCCATCAGACACAAGTAGATTGGTATGAGTTCTCTCATCCATAAAATGTGATATGATAAAAAATAGAAACTACTACTTTAAGGAAAAGGCATGATGTCATACAAAGACATTGCGATGAAACTACTAATTCAGGGGGATGATTTTCTGTCAAATAAAACCATTGTGATGAACAGAAGCGAAAGTAGAGATTTTTATTTGATATCAAATCACACATAAATAAAAACAAAAGAATTCAACTTGGAATGAATATGTCACAAGTGGATAGTCCTTAACAATTCTCCAATCGTAATTGCTGTTTTTCATAGGTTAGATGACGCAGCGAGGAGAAGGGAATTTTAATGAATTGAGAAAATAAACATTTGAATGGGAAAAAATGGTTTACGAATTAAAATAACATAATTACTAGCTGACCCGCGCAAAGTATTCGCACTTGACAGAAGATATGCCACCGTTTTTTTTTTTTTTTTTTTGAAGAACAGCAAAATGGAGGGTTGTTTCCTAATTTTTTACTGATAGCTGTGAAAAAATCTTTCAAATAATGCTTTAGTTTTAAAAATCTTATTTTATTTTCGAAATACTTTCGTTTACCTAACAATAAAATATGCAATATACTTTTAGCCTGCTGGATTAGTTAAAGCATTTTACTTAGCCCTTGCTTAGGGGCGGTTACTCACTGCTTTATACATATTGAGTATACTTAATCAAAGAGTGACGCTCTTCTAAGCAGCATAGGAGGTAGCTTTACAAGTTGAACAATTCATTTAATATTAACAAATTCCTGCAGAACATGCTTAATGTATCTTGCGACAAGGTTTTCCCAATCAGACATTCAAATGAGCTTGGTTTATCAAAACATAAGCTTGTCGGCATTTGCGATGTTTATACAACAGAATATATGAAAATCTTAGTTTATTCTGACAAGAAACATATTCATGGGACTGGGTGGATTTGAATGGGAATTAAATGATAGAGCAGTGAAACAAGAAACGGGTCGTGTTTGAAATTTGAGAGAAAGTTGTTGATAATGTTTCCCTAATTACGATGGAAATTCAGAGTATAAATAGTAACATCAGCTTAAAATAATTTCTTCAATTACACAGGCCAACGATGAAAAAACTTTTTTAATGAAAATACCTTATTCTTATGTTGTTTAGGTTGCTGAATCCAAATATGATGCTTAAAAAGTTGTATCACCCACCATTTATTCACATTTTATAGTTACATTCATGAAATAAAGAAACATTTTTAGAATTTAACAGCTTTTTCATAGTTAAGATAACATGAAAAAATAGGTCTAATGAACAAAGATGATGTTGGCAGCACTGCTGAAACACATGCTACAACATGATGGGGGATTACTGTTGGTCACTTCACCGGGAAGTTCAGCAAGCTATTCATCGCAGGAAAAGCTACACAAGAAACTTCAAGGAAAAAAGGGAAAGAAAATATAAAG
Source organism: Uloborus plumipes (assembly GCA_038373865.1). NCBI lineage: Eukaryota > Metazoa > Arthropoda > Arachnida > Araneae > Uloboridae > Uloborus > Uloborus plumipes. The sequence goes on along the minus strand of JAXGGA010002804.1, from coordinate 7,704 downwards.
CAATTCCAGTTGACAAGTAAACCTTGTATCATCACATAAAATTACTATTCCAAGTATTTTACTGTAAATACAAACCAGTTTTACGATTCTACAGTGTTTCATTGATTTCCCTATATACTGTAAATGGGTATTAGACTATATAATAAAATACATTTTGCTTGGAAACTAAGGGTGATACATAAAAACTACAAGCAGATTTGGATTCAGCACATAAAAATCTATCAAGATCAGCTATTAAAATTAAAAAAGTTTTCAAAAAGGTTTTTTTTGTTGGCCTGTGTTATTGAAAGAAAACTTTGATGTAAACCTTTATATATTTAAAGACTTCTTGCAAACGGTGTAGCCATCTATTCTGAAACTTGAATGGCATAATCAAAATATGGCCTTAAGATATCTTTTAAAATCTCTGCACTGCTTTAAAAAAGTTAAGGACATTGAAGTAATTGGTGGATATTGTGAATAGGAGTTTTTTAGAAGATTGATACATGACCGACAGACGTGATAAATGCTATATGAACAAAAAATAACCTATGCATATGAAAAACGAATTAAAATGGGTATTTTCTTTGAGAAAAACTAACGTAAAAAACTTATGGTCAATGAGGTTACTAATGGGGACCTGAGAGATTCTATCTCACTCTTTCAGTTTTTGGAGAGCTAGTGGGGACTTTAGGTTTTCAATAAATCGTACGCCTCGAATGCCCCAACCACTTTTAATTGATGTTTTTCAAACAAAGAGCTGGCTGGCCATTCCATTTTGTATAATTTCTTCCTCAAAATTAATTTCCCCACCAAATTAGTACGATTCGACCAGCAGTTGCAGTCTATTTAAATGAAAGTACCACCAACTGCTGCAGCATAAGAGGCTACGATAGGTCTCATAACAGTGGCGGATACAAGGGAGGGGCGATGGGGGCGATCGCCCCTCCCTTGAGGGACTCTTCTCCAGCAGTTTTTCGACTTTGAAGTTCAAAAATATCAATTTTAAAAGATCTCCGATGAAACTATGAGAAGTTATTGGGATTCGGGGTTCTGATCTGGAATTTTATCGAAATTGAAGACCGAAACATTGGTAACAAACATATGCTAACCAGGACATGTGGTGAAAAAAAGGAGAGGTGGAGCGGCAAGTAGGAAAAAAAAGCAATCGCCCCTCCCTTGGAACATTTCTGGATCTGCCCTTGTCCATAATCTCATCTCAATGCCTGCAATCCATCAGAGCTCCAATTAAAGTAATGCAAAGATTAGTAAGTCCATCAATGAATATGCCAGCATAAACCATCACTTCACCACCACCAAATCTGACCCTATCATGCAAAAACGCAGAATTATTCGCGATGATCCTTGCCGATGAAAATACCTTCAATGTCGGTACAAATTGTGAAAACGACGGGACTAGTTAGAGAAAAGAATATTGCACAATTTATTTCCTCACCAGTTCATTTGCTCTGCTGTTAACTTCCTAGGGGACATCGATGTATCCCAGCACTCTCAAAAAAATTCCTTTCCTATGAGTACAGATTTGTACATTCACAGTGTACAAATCTCTGCACCTAATGACAAAAAAAAATTGATATCGCAAAAAAGCAATACCGTAAATCAGGGTTACTTGGACCCAGAAGAGGGCTACTTGAGCCCACAGTAAAATGATAAAATCTGGGTTTGGTACTAGCGTTAGAGACTGCAGAGGCCTTCTACCTAGTGGAGAAACGAGGAACTACGTGCAAGTCTTCAACTAGTAGGTACCAAACCTAGATTTTATCATTTTATTGTAGTGGGCTCAAGTAACCCCCTAGGGTCCAAGTAACCCTGATTTACGGTATTTCAATATTATCTCCAAATTTGCCAGATAAGGAAGTTTGTAAATGATACTTTTCCCATATGGAGGTCCCGAACATAAATTTTGTGGGAAGGGAAAGTTCTTAATTTACCGAATAAAACTCTCATCTTTACCAAATAACAAAAATCCAGAATCCCAGTGTGTGTACATACGGGAAAGTATAATTCATATTTCGTCATCTCCAAGTCGTAAACGCTAGAACCTTTTTGGGTTGGAGGGAACGGGGGTGTATATCTGCGATCTCACCCTGGTCCCCTGATTGTACCGCCTGGTCCCATGCAGTCTCCAGAAAGCTATTATTGATCCTATACATAATACAGCATCATTCAATAAGTTGAAATCCAAATTTCATTCGCTACTGCTAAAGTATCTTTTTTGATCTCAAGCTCAAAGTTTTCAAGCTCCAAAGTTCGGAAGGGAGAAAAGTTTGCGTTTTTCACTGTCTTTTTTTTTTTTTTCAAAATAAGTTTTTTTTATTTCTGTTATTTTACATACACTGGCGGAAAAAAAATCCCAACAACAAGAAAAAATTACTGTAGAGTAATGAAATTTGGGGAATGCAATTGTCTAGTTAACATGTTTAATTGATTAAATGTACAAGATCACTGACTAATTTAAGCTCAAGAAAATGCTGTGCAAATGTGAAATTATGTTAATTTAATAGAGGGTGTAACCTCCAGAATTTTGAAGGCAAGCCTGCAAACGTGCATGCATTATGTCCTACCGAAGCCGAATGTCACTTTGTGGTATGGAGTGCCATGCTTGTTGTACTTGTGTCAATACTAGGACCGTCATTGCTGACTGTGGATGATGCTCGAGGTGCCGTCCAATGATATCCCATACGTTATCAATTGGAGACATACCTGCTGACTTTGCAGGTCATGGTAACATGTCAGCACTCTGTAGAGCACATTGCGTTACAGCAGCGATGTGAGGGCGAGCGTTATCCTGTTGGAAAACTCTCCCTTGAATGGAACTCATGAAGGGCTGTACTACTGGTTAAATTACCAAACTGACGACAAATTTTCAGTCATTGAGTTTGGGATAACCACAAGAGTGCCCCTGCTGTCGTAGGAAATTGCTCCAGAGACCATGACTCCAGGTGTGGGTCCCGTGTGTCTAGACCGTAGACCGCTTGGATGCAGGAGGTTTCCTGGCCTCCTTCTGACCAATATACAGCCACCATTGGCGTTAAGGCAGAATCTGTTTTCATCAAAAATTACAACAGATCTCCACTCCGACCTCCAGTGAGCTCTGTCTTGGCACCACTGCCGTCGGAAACAGCAATGGTTTGCAGTCAATGGAATACCGGCTACAGGCTGCCTGGCTCGGAGCTGTCCTTGAAGTAAACAGTTCCTTACCGTTCTTTGGGTCACGACGGTACCAACTACAGCTCGAATGTCAGCCGCAGATGCAGTACGATGCGCCACAGCCGTACGCAGGATTTGGCGATCTTCCTTCTCAGTCGTGCCACGTGGCAGCTCGGAACTCGATCTTCTTGAGGTAGTACCATCCCTTGACCATAGCTTCCAATAATCATGCATGGTGGAAACATTCCCCCCAAGTCTTTCTGCAATATCGCGAAATGAAAATCCACCTTCTCGTAGCCAAATTGTACGACCTCGTTTAAACTCGGTGAGCTGTTGATAATGGCTTCTTCGTCTTCTTAAAGGCATTCCTGGCTAACATGAACGCAATTCGTCAAATTTCACGGAAAAATAATACTCACGAGCTTCACAACACGCTTTTAAAACAAGCCTTATTTGCATGTTCTGAGTGACGCCAGCTGCGCCACACTTATGCGCGGAGCGCGAAATTTCAATCGATGTCATCTTTCAGTTGTATAAACACGCCTACCAAATTTCGTTTATCTAACACAAGTCTTTCTTGGTGTTGGGATTTTTTTTTCGCCAGTGTATATAACTTTAAATATCTTTTAATTGTTTTGAGCTATGCATTAATGTTTAATGTCAGAACAAAATAAATTTATAAAGTTAAAGTGTTTGTTTACACTAAGGCAATTCAAAAAATCATTAATCTGAGCACAATAATATTGATTTTGTATACACTTTTAATTAGCAGCAAACTCTCTCCCTCTCTCTCTCTCTCTCTCTCAAATTCCAAAACCGTAATTAAAAATTCCGCATCAAACAAGTGCCAGCTGATTGTCTAGACTGCTAAAACCATTTAATAAGAGGGTATTAATCAGTTCAAAGGAGGGTCAGAAAAAAATCAGGAAAGACATGACAGTTTGAAGAGGCATAATTAAATACCGATCCTATTATACAAGATTGATTGTGTTGTTAGCTGTTTTGAAAAATTATCTTAATATCTTCATTGTATATTTGCAGTATATCCGTCCTTATTAATTCTCTACTCATAACAAAAATCAATTATCTTTAGGAAACCTATAAACTGAAAAAAAATAGAATCCAGTAGGTTATTTACAACTAAATGGTGAATAGTTTGCTTTATTTTTTTCTCTTAAAAAAATCAGTTAAGGAGGAGAAAATCTCAATACCTCTACTATATTTGCTTCTGTATTGATTGGGGAAATTAGGGACTGTAAGCCAAAGCAACAAAAATGCTTTCAAAGTATTTTAGCTATGAAATCGAGCTTCATGTCACGCTAATTAGATTTTGAAAAATCTCTTAAGCAAGAAAAGGTTATCTAATTTACTTTATTACAGCAAGTTAATTCCTTAAACATTAAACTCCGCCACCATCACCTTTTCCAGTCCCCCAAGCCCCCGCTTCAGTTCAGGGATCAGATGAAAGTCACTTTGCACTTCGGTTGGAACTTAATGTTGGGGGTTAAAAAATGCCCCATTGAAATTGCTGAAGGAGTGGTAGAGTTTAATTCTGTCAAAGTTACAGGAAATACTGCTTTTAACAACTATTTATTCCCTTTGTTTTGAATTCCTTTTTTTATGTAACATTGCTCAAATTCATGAAGTTCAGATTTAATTTAATCCATTGCTTCTTTAAATTCCGTCTCAACTGCTCAAGGGGCCATTCAATCAGGAACTAAATTCATTTTTATAAAAAAGTTATTTTGTTACCTTTTTTCAATGCTTCAAATATGAATTCAATTTTGCTAGGTTCTGTCGCTTCAATACCAAACGTTAAAAGTACTCTTGTAAAAGTCAAAACGCGTACTAGTCTTATGCCTTAATACGCAGTTCTAAGCGAAATTGTATGAACGGGGTTATGGGTTTTATTTTACCTTCCGAAAAAGTGAAATCAGAAGCAGCTCTAAAAGTCCATTTAACTTCCTATTGCAGAAATGACTTCAAATCTAAATCGAATTTTTACTGATAAAAAGCATAAAGCTGAAAAACGTGTAGTAAATAGGAAAGATTTCATTCTTCTTCTTCTTGGCCTAAACAAAAAATTGACGAAAAGGACCTAATGGTAATGTCCTGGGGCAAAACATTTGAAAATCAGCAGAAGAATTATATTGATAAAAGATTTTATCTTTTCTTCCTTTTTTTTCGTTTCCTTGATAACTCTTTTTTATTAAGAAAAAGAGAACAGAAACAAATAAATAAAGCAATGAAATAAGCTTTAAGCAAACAGAGAAAGTTGTCGATAATCACATGTATATTTCCGACAAAATTTAAAATACCCCAACATTGCGATCAGAAAGGTAATTACTTTTTAAGTTACATTAGGTTTTAAAATAATAAACACTCATTTTCAAAAAAGGTGTGTGCCGAAAGGCTAAGCACGAAGTGCTGAAAGATACTGAAGAGTTTCGAAATGTACTTTTACCGCAAAGGTAATCGAAAATTTCAAACATGTAAGCGGAAATAGTTTATAGATTCTATTTCAGTTAGAAACTTTATTTATTTTTTTTTTTCCTGAAAATCAGAAACTCGTTGCAAAATAATTTCGGGTTATTTTAAAAGGGTAACTTTGGATTATAATTTCTAATTTAAAAGTTTTAGCGTATTCAATGATGAGTTGGTGCAGATTTATTTTTGGAAGCAATCGCCACTGGGGGTACACAACCGATAATTTTCTCGTTTAGCATGACTGTCACATTTCAAGAGGTACTGAACGGAGGTTGAAAGCTAGAATACATGCGTACCTGGATAAGGTCTGGTTTTGATTAAGTGCTAACTTCAATTGCTCCAAAGCAATAGGCACCACAATAACTTTTGGTGTTCCCTGTTTTAGGGGTGCATCTTCAGAAGTTAACCATGGACTTACACAAAAATGAAAGAAACTAATTTTTCCAGGAAGGGGGCTGGGGGGGGGGGGGGTACACTCGAGCACTTTTCTCACTAAGTTTGACTTCTATCTCAAGAAGTAATTTAAGATGCAAAAATTGGTGAACAGATGAACCTCAATGTAAATAGAAATAAGATCGTTTCCCGTAGAAATCACTTTAAGGCAATGACATAAGCAAGTGTTTCAAGTAAAATGTTAACCATGAACTACTGTAGACTTGTCCTGTATTTAAGTTTGATCGTACTGTGGCATAGCAACAGTATGCGTACCAAAGAAATTTTAATGGGCTAATAATTATAGAGTACACAATTATGTATGTAGAAAGCAAAAAAAAAAAAAAAAAACATTAGGAATCATCTGTCAGAAGAAAATTAAAAAGGTAATTGCAAATCTCTTGAAGAAATATTGAATTTAGAAAAGGCAAGAAAATTACTATGTAAAAAAGTTTATAAAAAATATGTCGTAACATGAGCTAATATTTAGAAAAGTGCCAATTGGAGTCCCAACAGAATTTTCACTAGTACTTCAATAACTAGTTAAAAAAAAATAATTTCCCCAGAAAGAGGATAAGGGTCTGGTTCATTTCACCTAATAACATCAGAAAAAAAAAATCTTCAGAAAATATCTTTTATATATCAAAAATCAGATCGGTAACGTGTCCCCACTAGCAAAGCTTAGCATGCAAACAGGTCATACGCACTTTCTAACTTCCCAGAAAAACGCACTTGCATAAAAAACGATTCTATTTTTACCCTTTTGTTAATATTTTACTTCATTTTTGTTCTAATCGATTTCTGATTTTCTAGCCGATGCAAAATAAGTGTGTCCCTCAGTTCCGCGTCAGAGCGGTAACAATAACTTCCGATCTATATTTAGGATCCCAAAATAATTTCCTGCACCAATACCACGTGATACCGAGTACCTGGTGTGATGTTTTATCGCATCGTAATTAAAAATTTGCATTTCTGCATCTAAAATTGCAGGTAAGATTTTTTAAAGTGATTTTATAAAAGCTGTGCCATTTAAGTCATCAGATCGGTAACACGTGCTAAAATGCGCAGTTTTTATTATTTTGAAAGTTATTTTACATATAAGTATAGTCCTTTATTACAAGTGAAAAAACCACATGTTTGATTTTGGTTTAGCGCAATCGACTCGGAAATAAAAAATAATCTTTGTCGGTTTGTAAGATGGGTAGCAGTCACAGCGGTGACAATGAAAAACAGCGAATATGTTACCGAACTAACTCTCGCGTTTTAGAATTATTAAAAAGCAAAAAACATAGGTTTTAGCCATATATATTGAATATTTTTGTTCTTAAAAAATGAAAAGCAATGAGCTTTAGTACAATTGCTTCATTTGTGATTTGTATAACCTGACAATAGCAGTTAGTAAAATAAGAAAAATTGACACTGCAGAAATTAAGTTAATTAATTATTAATTTTTTTTTTTTTGGTGCTTCAGTTTCTCATAACTTTGCTAAATAACTAGATAATAACTAGCATGTTAAATTTGAATTCCTGATCAAGAAATTAAATTTCCTGCAACTAATTAAAGAAAAGCAAGCAGCAGAGTTGTGTGTTGAAAAAGTTGAAGTTGTGTGTTGTTTCAAAACAAAATAAATGTTT